>QXEO01001498.1:0-28668 GCA_007115705.1 Dactylis glomerata
GATACAATCAATCCCTCTCTTTGTGGCATTAGTGTACCACGCATTCAAATTACGCATACATGTTGGTAGCGACCTGATATTCTCGACCAGATCTTTCCCTTGAACAAATTGATATACTACTTCAGCGATGGGGTAATCAATTGTGTTTTGTCGAGAACTTTCAACGGCCTTCTCGTCAAACACCTTGAGAGGGGGGACCGATTGAACGGGTTGTTCTCCGAGCTGGTACACTTGTTTCCTCGTTTTCGCCAAGACCACCGATTGATCGGGTTTTTTCACCTCCACCATAGCGTCATACGACTTTTCAATAGAACGCCTATAGTCAGATGGCGGCGATGGTGGAGGGTCATATAGATTCTCAACGGTACGAATAACTTTCACTGGATCTAGAGTCTTCTCAAAAGGTATCTCTGGCACTTTCTTAGCAAAATGTTTGGCCACCTCGGACTTAGAGATTTCACTGCATTCCTCGATAGTTCTTTCCCAAGGTAACTTCTCGATAGGCGGCAGTGGTTTCTCCATTCTAGGTCTCTTCCTAGGCGGCGTACCGTTCCGCTTAAAAAACGCAGTCTTACACGGAGGATCTCGAGATGGTGGACTCGCGCTGGGGTCCCTCTCCGGTAGGTGTGGACTTTGCTGCTCATGTGGACTGCTACCAGGCGGAGTCGATGGCCATTGCTGCTCATGTGGAATTTGCTGCTCATGTGGAATTTGCTGCTCATGTGGACTGCTACGAGGAGGAGTCGGTGGCCTTGGCAAAAGGACGATGTATTTCTTGGACCATATGGCGAAACCGCGCTTGACATCGGCCAGTGTCTTCTCTTCGTCACCTCCAGAAAATCAAGGTCCATAGTTTCAAAACCCGAACAACGTCATCCACCCCGACACAACACAGCCAGTTGGAATGGGCATATGATGGTGCGTTGCTCCATCTTCATTTGGGTAAACATAGCCGACCGCCACCTTAACGGACACGTTCCGTATTTTCACATGTAGCTCACAATCTGTCTTCTCCGTGACATAATCCACGGGGTAGCTTCCTGCACATTCAAGATGCGAGGAACCCACACTGCTTCTTCGCTGAGATGGGGCGGCATCGGGTTGAGGATCTTGTATAAACAGCGGCTGATCAGGTGCCCTCTGATTTTGCTCAAGCACCTCCACCCTATTTATCAATTCCGCTAACCTGTCTAAGTCCTGCTTCTTCTTTCTCGAACGGCTTCTATAAGTGTCAGCGCACTCCGGCCATGCTTCCTTCATGGTGACACCTGGGAGGGCTCGTATCCGTCCAACGTGTTCCGCATTCCCAAGAGCGAGTGTCAGCTCGTCATTCTCTCTATCGGGAATGTACTCTCCCTTTCTAACCTTTTCAATTGCATCTATAAGCTGCGTCGTGATTGCATTAACTTTATCCTTCCATTTTCCCTTTGCAACGATCTGCCATGTCTTTGGGTCCAACCCTGCCCCATGCGCGAACAACCAGAACTTGGACCGGTCGGGCCAGTCCCATGTCTGTGGAGTGATTCCTGCCTCCATCAGTTTAGCTTCAAATGCTCTCCACTTCGGAATGGCAGTCTTGTAGCCACCTGACCCCAAATGATGGAAATGTTCCTTCTTTGAAGCATTTTTCGTATTTGTGACTGATCGGGACACAGCAGTAGAAGATTTCTTATAGCTCTTAAATGCGGGCCAGTGATCTTTTATCTTCACTAGACTTCCAGTGAATACTGGATCTTTATCTGCATATCTGGCCCATAAATTTTTCTTCCAGGTCTGGAATTGTGTGGCCATCCTCTTAAGAGTCCATTCCTTGACTTTCTTCTTCTGGCCTTCCGTCATGTCTTCCGGTAGGCTAAAGTGTGTCAGTAGACTGTCCCAAAGAAAAAGCTTTAGAGTATCATTGACATAACTAGCTTCAGGCCCCGCGTTCTTCGGCTTATGCCACTCTACAATGCTGATCGGTACATGGTCCCTAACAAGAACTCCAGCCTGGTTTATGAATTTACGGCAGTGCTCTTTGGGCTCCACCGGTTGACCACTAGCCTTAAATGCGGTGAGGGCTAACCTACCCTCGCCCTTTAGACGTTGCGTCGGGCCTCGTTGCTTTTTAACAGATTTGCTCGATGATCCAGAAGGCTAAAAGAAAAATGATTCGTTAATAAGTGTAATACAAATAAATCAATGCATCAAGTGATGAACATATAGCCTTGATATACACCTCGCCGAAGTTTATTAAGGACACTTCGTTGTCTCGTCTTTCTTCAGACTCAAGTCCCTCACCGACATCGTTCAAAAATTGTGACCCGAAATCATCGTCATCTCCATCGGGTTCTCCATTGGGTTCCGGTCCACGGGCACTCTCAAATATCATTTTCTGCACCATTTCTTCTCGCTCCTCATCTCGGATGAAGGTGTCGTCCTCCATAGCTCAATGTCACTGCAAAATTAAGTGCAATTATTGTTCTCGGTCCTCATCTCGGATGAAGGGGACTATGTCATTTTAAGTTATCACAATTATCAATATGTAGATCTTATGACCATTCAAAATTGGTTATTACGAACACCTAATATTTCTCTATTTTGGGATTCTGAATTTTTTGGGGCATCTTTTACAATATTCACCATTCAAAATTGGTTATTACTAACACGTAACAACCATCACATATAACAAAAATTATAAACCAGAGGAGTTGCATTGCCAAAAAATAAGACATGAATGTCTCATGCAATCTACTCTTTTGCATCAGAAGCTTTCCAGATCGCAACAACACTTTACTAAACACACGGCCATGAGTCAATATATTGAGAACTGCTGTACAATATATTTTCATATACAACTTTTCATATACAACTTTTCATATACAACTTTTCATATACAACTTTTCATATACAAGATTTCTAGTTGACATGGTCACCGCAACCCGGAGGCTGCTGAGAGCACTAAACTTGAACATATACTTACCCAACAGCACACCAGCTTGTATTCCACAATCAAATTTGAGATCATACATTTCACATGCAAGCATAATTGGCTCATTGCACAACACATACATTTCATTGCAGTATATAACCTACCCTCATACTAAGGAGAGACTTGGTTTGCCAGAATAAATAAGATGGAAGCAGTAAACACAAGCTTAAACCCCGAAAACACCCAAAAATATTGAATTCGAAAATTGAAGTTATCAACGTGCACAATAGGTACTGACCATGCTACTAACTAACAATAAACACATTCTATATATATGCAGCTGCATAGAATTCGTTACCTGATGAATTAGAAGTTAGAACAACAGCAGGCCCTAAGATGCAATTTAACTAAACAGCTCTTAGTTCTTCAGGATTGAACCATGCTCAAGATAAAATTCTAGACCAACTAAAAGACCATCTTATTTGCGCTTTATACAAGCATACAAACCTAATGGTTCTATTATTCACGGCTCCATGTTGCATGGGAAGCAACAAGGAGGCTAGCAGCATCCGCAATCGAAGCCAAACGTCATTACTGATTAGCAAAGACATATACACGCATGCAAGGAAGCAAACTGTGTCTTAGACGGGAGCAAATTTCCTTTTCATTGGAAGCTATGCATTCCTTATATTCCATTAGAAGCACTGAAATATAATGGAAAAATTATTTATGTTACTGGAAGTATTATATTTGTTTGAAGCATTCCTCTAATCAGTTTCTCACTGCTGCTGAATGCTAGTATTTTGGGCCACAATGCTAACCTTGTATGAAGTATTTTGCTTTATCATACCCTAAGTAGCACATGAATATTTTATCTACATTGTTTTAGTGCGTTTGTTACTCATGGATAATAGCAATAACCTTCTAATGATCAGAATCATATCTCTATGTGCCTATTTGCGTGCCAGCCTTGAGACGTTTATGACTATGCTCTTAATTAACATTAAAGTTACTTCTATGTATGAACTATAGTCTGCATTGCTTTGATGCGTGCAAGAATTTCCTTCAGGCATCAGGATGATGAAATTCATGAGCACAGTGTGAGTGTTCCGAGGATCAGAGGCGTAGGACTAACAGTGCACGATGAACTGTTTGGACAGGTATTTTTTAACAGTGCAGAGCGTAAGAGGTTTGTACAAGAGTGGCAGTTCCATGTTCCAATAGAACTTGGATTTGGTCTTGTTTTCTTCTGCATTATGTATCGAGCTACAATGCTTAACTTCTACTCCTAGAACTTGGATTTGGTCTTGTTTTCTACTTTTTCTGAACTCCCCGATCAATTGTGCTGTGTTTGGATCAATGCAAAGGCTGTGAGTGTAAAAATCTTCCAAGAAACTATTTTGGGGTTACCCAGTTCCAGTAAGAAAACAACAGAATAATCATAAAAAATGACATATACCGGCTTCTGAATTTGGTGACAAAAAACTATACAGCAATACAATTTCATCAATACTTTTCAGAAAAGAAATCATGATTTATCACCTGCCCAAAAGAACAGTGGATCTCTACTCAGATTTCCCAAAAATTATTATATTTCTGGTAACTAGAAGATATACATCAGTGTCATACTTACATGATTAAAGTAGATACTACTACTATCGCTATGTGTATGTTCATCGAAGTTTTGTAATTACAAAGTTACAACTGGTGATTAAATTTGCAAATTCTTGTACACTTATTGCTTTGTAGGATCTATCTCTTACCCAGCAAGATGATCTTGCCCAGAACAGTCATCCATGTTATCCTCTAGATGAACAGGAAACTGTTGGGGCAATGAAGATCGTATCAACTGCTGCACTCACTATGATATCGGCTCTAAGTGCTTATTCATCTGAGACACTAGCACCTCTACCTAGGTGGAGGCATCACTCTTGCTCTTATTGGAGTCGCTCTCTCATTCTGTGCCTCTAAGAGCAAGGGGCTAGCCGAGTGCGCATCTTTTGCTGTTCTTCTTGTTTGCCTCTCCGGCATCGGCTAGGAGTGCAACTGCTGCAGTTATACTACACGCTACAGGCATCATGATCTATTTTGATTTATGTTCTAGCATCACTCTTATTTGTGCGTGGGGCAGAATCTAATCTAGTGGCAGATCGAGGAGGGAAGGAAGTAGATCGAGTTGCAAACCTGCTGCTGCTCCTTGGCCCCTTTCCTGGGCGGCGAGGCGACGAGGTTGGGCTGGCCGAGGAAGAACTCGTTGGCGGAGCACACAGCCGGAGGATCTCCGGCTCGGAGAGCTTCGTGGGGCGCACGTCCCTCTCCAGGCAGATCTCTGGGTCAGAGAACTTCGCGGGACGCGCGTTCCGATGCCGGCGACTCGGGGTCAAGAGACGGCGGCGAGTCGGGTTCACTGTCCGGCGCTGTCCGGCGAGACCGAGGAGATGCGGCGGGGGCGCAGAGACTAGCGAGAGACGGCGGGTCGCAGAGAGTAGGGAGAGACGGCGGGGTCGCAGAGAGTAGGGTTTGGCGACGGTTTGTGGAAGAAAATGGCCTAAGGACCTTTGGTACCGGTTGCTATTACGAACCGGTACTAAAGGTCCCCTTTAGTACCGGTTCGTAATAGCAACCGGTACCAAAGGTATTTACCAGATTTCTTTTCCGCGCTTTTAACCTTTGGTACCGGTTCTTTCAACCAACCGGTACCAAAGGTTTTTTCTTTTTCTTTTGCTTTTTCTGTTGCTTTTCGTTGGATTTTCTTTTGCTGTTTCTTTTGATTTTGGTTTCATTTTTATTTTGCCGTTTCTATTTGATTTTTATTTTGCAGTTTCTTTTGATTTTCATTTCATTTTGATTACTTATATTTGATTTTTATTTTGCCGTTTCTATTTGATTTTTATTTTGCAGTTTCTTTTTGATTACTTATATTTGATTTTCTTTTTTCTTTTGATTAGATATATTTGATTTTATTTTTGATTACTTATATTTGATTAGTTATATTTGATTTCCTATTTTCTTTTGAGTAGATATATTTGATTTTATTTTGATTACTTATATTTGATTAGTTATATTTGATTTCCTATTTTCTTTTGATTAGTTATATTTGATTTTATTTTTGATTACTTATATTTGATTTCCTATTTTCTTTTGATTAGTTATATTTGATTTCCTATTTTCTTTTGATTAGTTATGTATGATTTTCTTTTTGATTAGTTATATTTGATTTTTCTGTTGCAGTTTCTATTGATCATATGTTCGCTTCATAATTAAGTGTCGGTTAGCGCGGCGGCACGCTGCGTCCGTGAGAGGAAAAGGGCGGGAAGATGATTGAACAGGAAAAGAAGTACATATCTCAACTGAAATTTAAGATACATGGCCGGATTAGGTCACAATCGGCCAAGCTTGTTTTCGAATGTTGGAGTGATTCAGTCATAGTCGTGCTAGCCCTATAAACGTCGCCACTGTAGTCCGTCGTACTCACCGGTGTCATCGTCGCTGGCATCGGGGTCGCGATAGTCAAACCTCGACTGGTGAGCACGCGTGGGCTGAGACTGAGGGTAGCGCAGGCGGGGGCCACGGTAGGCCATGACGCTCTGGAGAGTCCGGCCGCGCCACCATAGCCGACGGCCGGCCTCGTTGAAGTTTGAACGAGGCGAGCCGTCCTCCTCGTGCCTGGCAAGCGCACTCTCACGCCGATTGATGAAGAAGGCGTCCCAAGTCGGGCTGTAGTCGGGATGCCACTGAGGATTCCTCCGCTGCTCTGGCGTGAGCTCGAAGTAGTAGTGGTTCGTGATGGCCATCTGGCGTGCCACACCTACAGGGACAGGAGGGACCGGTACACCTCCGACGCTCAGCATCCAGCCGGTGGGGACGCGGTAGCCCGGCGGGCAGGGGTAGTTTGAGGCGCAAAGTGCCTCCGCCTCCTGGGGGGTTAGAGATACGATGGAAGCCATGGAAGAGAGTGATGAGGTTTGCAGATATGAATCTAGATGTGATATGTAAATGGAGGCCAAGCCTACATATATATAGTGAAAAATGGCGGGAAGACGGAGGCGGGAAGCGGTGGAAAGCGCGGGAAGAAAATAGGCGGGAACGCAGTGGCGCGGGGAACCATCTAACCTTTAGTCCCGGCTGGTGGGTACAACCGGGACTAAAGGTAGTTTTTGTGTCATCTAACAAAACTGTCGGTGGGATAAGGACGTGTGGGTAACCTTTAGTCCCGGTTGGTGGGTGCAACCGAGACTAAAGATGTCGGCAGGATAAGGACGCGTGGGTGGATGCACTGTTCGATGAGATAAGGACGCGTGGGTGGACACACGATGCCCCTGTCGGAGGAACAAGACAAAGTAGAAGTGGTGCCAAGCGCGGGAAGAAAATAGGCGGGAACGCAGTGGCGCGGGGAACCATCTAACCTTTAGTCCCGGCTGGTGGGTACAACCGGGACTAAAGGTAGTTTTTGTGTCATCTAACAAAACTGTCGGTGGGATAAGGACGTGTGGGTAACCTTTAGTCCCGGTTGGTGGGTGCAACCGAGACTAAAGATGTCGGCAGGATAAGGACGCGTGGGTGGATGCACTGCTCGATGAGATAAGGACGCGTGGGTGGACGCACGATGCCCCTGTCGGAGGAACAAGACAAAGTAGAAGCGGTGCCGTGCCTATAAAAGGAGCATCGATACGCCATGGCAAGCAGCTCAACAAGCCAACCTAGAAGGTAGGGAGAGTTTCATTCCCATGGATGGAGGACAGGGTTGGGAAATCTCCCGTGGCGGAGTTTCTCGAAGATGTCGTTGGTGCTCACGCCCTACGGCATCTTCGGAAGCTCCGCCTCGGAAAAATTTCCCTCATACAATAACATCATTACACAAAAATCCATATTGAGATACACAAGTTATGATCCCTATCTAGTCTTCTGAGTTTTCTTCTTGTGTTTCCCTTTCTTCTGATTGCGACGCAGCCATGGACAATCTTCATTATTTAAAATGATGCTTGGGTCAGTTTTCACCTTGAAGGGTGGAATATCATCAAACTTATTATAATCTTCTGACATGTCTGTCTTGTCCTCTACTCCCACGATGTTTCTTTTTCCTGAAAGAACTATGTGGCGCTTTGGCTCATCGTATGATGTGTCCTCTTGCCTTTCTTTTCTTTTTTTCGGTTTGGTAGACATGTCCTTCACATAAAAAACCTGAGCCACTTCACTGGCTAGGACGAATGGTTCGGTGTCGTACCCTAGATTCTTGAGATCCACTGTAGTCATTCCGTACTGCGGGTCTACCTGTACCCCGTTTTTCAGGTTGAACCATTTGCACCGGAACAAAGGGACCTTGAAATTAGGTCCATAGTCAAGTTCCCATATCTCCTCTATGTACCCATAGTATGTGACCTTCTTCCCATTGTCCTCTGCTGCATCAAAGCGGACACCACTGTTTTGGTTGGTGCTCTTTTTATCTTGGGCGAATGTGTAAAATGTATTCCCATTTATCTCGTACCCTTGAAATGTCGATATAGTCGAAGATGGTTGCTTGGCCAACAAGTATAGCTGTTCTTCATCAGTGACATTCATGAGTCGTGTTTGCAACCAACCGCCGAAAGTCTTCATGTGTTCTCCATCAATCCAATCTTCACGTTGCTCTGGGTATTCAGAGCATAAAATATTCTTGTGTTCCAATTTGTACGGAGCCACCAAGCTGGAATTATGTAGAATTGTGTAGTGTGCTTGAGTGAAAGAATGTCCGTCCATACACATTGTTGCTTTCTTTCCTAGCGTGCCTTTTCCACGCAGTCTCCCCTCATAGCGCGATTCAGGAACACCGATCGGCTTAAGGTCAGGAATAAAGTCAACACAAAACTCAATGACCTCCTCTGTTCCATAGCCCTTGGAGATGCTTCCTTCTGGCCTAGCACGGTTATGAACGTATTTCTTTAAGACTCCCATGAATCTCTCAAAGGGGAACATGTTGTGTAGAAATACAGGACCGAGAACACTAATCTCTTCGACCAGGTGAACGAGGAGATGCGTCATTATATTGAAGAAGGATGGTGGGAACACCAACTCGAAGCTGACTAGACATTGCACCACATCCTTCTGTAAATTTTGTAGAGTTAGTGGATTGATCACCTTCTGAGAAATTGCATTGAGGAACGCACATAGCTTCACAATGGGTACTCGAACATTTTCTGATAGAAGCCCCCTCAATGCAACCGGAAGTAATTGTGTCATAATCACGTGGCAGTCATGAGACTTTAGGTTTTGAAACTTTTTCTCTGACATGTTTATTATTCCCTTTATATTCGATGAGAAGCCAGACGGGACCTTGATGCTACTCAGGACTTCAAAAAAGATCTCCTTCTCTTCTTTGGTAAGAGCGTAGCTGGCAGTACCTTGATACTTCTCTGGATTCAGGTTGTTTCCTTCATGGATACATTGCTGGTCGTGCCGTGCATCCGGTGTATCTTTTGTCTTCCCATACACGCCCAAGAAGTTTAGCAGGTTCACGCAAAGATTTTTCGTCACGTGCATCACGTCGATTGCAGAGTGAACCTCTAGGATTTTCCAGTAGGGTAGCTCCCAAAATATAGACATCTTCTTCCACATGGGTACATGTCCGTCAACATCATGCGGAACAGATTGTCCGCCAGGACCCTTTCCAAAGATCACTTTTAAATCCTTGACCATATCATATATAACATCCCCAGTAGGGCGGGTAGGATTCATTTGGTCTTCTGCCTCACCTCTGAAATGCTTTCCTCTCTTTCTTACTTGATGCTGTTTTGGAAGAAATCGACGATGCCCCATGTACACATTCTTGTTTCTCAAATATATACTGTCAGTCTCACCTAAACAGTGTGTGCATGCATTGTATCCCTTGTTTGACTGTCCTGAAATGTTACTAAGAGCAGGCCAATCATTGATGGTTACAAACAACAATGCTCGTAGGTTAAATTCCTTTTGTTCATGCTCATCCCAAATAGGTACACCTTCTTCACGCCACAACTGTAAAAGTTCTTCAACCAATGGCCTCAGGTACACATCAATGTCGTTGCCGGGTTGCCTCGGGCCTTGGATGAGCACTGACATCATAATAAACTTCCGCTTCATGCACAACCAAGGAGGAAGGTTATAGATACATAGAGTCACTGGCCAGGTGCTATGACTGGAGCTCTGCTCCCCGAAAGGATTAAAGCCATCTGTACTTAGACCAAATCTTAAGTTCCTTGCGTCATCTGAAAATGACTTGTACTTTCTATCGATTTTTCTCCACTGCGATCCGTCAGCGGGGTGTCTCAGCATCACATCTTTCTTACGGTCCTCTTTGTGCCATCGCAATAACTTGGCATGCTCTTTGTTTTGGAACAAACGTTTCAACCGTGGTATTATAGGAGCATACCACATCACCTTCGCAGGAACCTTCTTCCTGTGGGTGGACTCGCCCTCAACATCGCCAGGGTCATCTCGCCTGATCTTATACCTCAATGCACCACATACCGGGCATGCATTCAAATTCTCGTACTCCCCGCGGTAGAGGATGCAGTCATTGATGCATGCATGTATCTTCTGCACCTCTAATCCTAGAGGGCAGACAACCTTCTTTGCTTCGTACGTACTAGAGGGCAATACGTTCTCCCCTGGAAGCATCTTCTTTATTATTTTCAGCAACTTTTCAAATCCCTTGTCAGAAGTACCATTCTCTGCCTTCCATTGCAGCAATTCCAGTGTGGTACCCAGTTTTTTCTGGCCATCTTCGCAATTTGGGTACAACAGTTTGTTGTGATCCTCTAACATTTTCTCCAACTTCAGCCTCTCCTTTTCACTTCCGCAGTTTATCTTCGCATCAAGAATGGCCCGACCCAAATCGTCATCGGGGTCATCAAAAATGGGCTCATCAAAAATGGGCTCTTCTTCAGCTTCGTCTTCCCCCATACTACTATCACCGTCTTCAGTGAATATAGGATAGTTGTCACTATCCTCTTCTTCTTCGTTGCCTTCCATTATAACCCCTCTTTCTCCATGCTTGGTCCAACAATTATAGCCGGGCATGAAACCATTCTCAAGCAGGTGGAAGTGAAGGGTCTTTGAGGTAGAGTAATCCTTCGTATTCCTACAGGAACTACATGGACAATAAATGAAACCATTCGACCGCCTGTTTGCCTCCGCCACGTTGAGAAAATAATGCATGCCAGTAATGAAGTCGGGATGGCATCGGTCACCGTACATCCATTGTCGATTCATCTGCATTATATAAGTATATCAAAAATCATTAATTACACAACATCATGGATATATGAGTGACCAACTTAATTAATATTCAAGTTCATCACATAAAACTAAGTTTTTTTATTAAAAAAAAGAGGCTCACCGAGGTGGTACAGTGCCGGCTAGGGGAAGACGCTGGCGATCGACGGCGGTGAGGACGGGGACGATACTAAAACCTACAAATCATACTTTAATTTGAGCTCAATTGCATACAAAAAGAATGAAATCCCTAACTTAGGCATTTCATCAAACACCTTGCTAGCACTAGAAAAATAATACGAGTTAAACTAGCAAAGAAATGAGCTAAATTAGGAACGCCGAAAGAAAGGATGATATTGCTAACCCTTAGATAGATGGGTGCCGTCAATCTTGATAAAATGGTGGATAAAAATGAAGATTTATTGGAGTGTGAGAGGTGCAAAATGTTTGGAAATGTGAGAGAGAAGAAGGGAAAATGGATGCAGGGATGATCGGGTGGTAGAAATAGGGCAGGGGCCCTTTAGTACCGGTTCATACTAGGAACCGGTACTAAAGGTTCAGCTCTGGCCCACTAAAAACCTTTAGTACCGGTTCCTAGTATGAACCGGTACAAAAGGCCACATCGAACCGGTACTAACCTTGCTCTCGGCCGGCTGGCGATTGAACCGGTACTAATACACCCTTTAGTACCGGTTCACACGGGAACCGGTACTAAAGGGGTAGACCGTTGCCCATTTTTCTACTAGTGAGAGCTTTGAGGTCATCAAACGTCATCCTATGAGAGGGTGATCATAAAGGTGTCTCTCAGGTAATCGGAAAGTACTTGTTGGGTTGCATGTATCGAGATGGAATTTGTCCCTCCCAAGTTGGAGAGATATACTCCGGGCCCACTCGGTAATCAATATCATACACCGTTTGCAAACACGTGATTAATGAGTTTAATCACAGGGTGATATTGGATTGCAGAACGAGTAAAGAGTACTTGCTGTGAACGAGATTGAACTAGGTATGGCGATACCGACGATCGAATCTCGGGCGAGTAAAATATCGCGAGACAAAGGAATTTGTATACGGGATTATTTGAATCCTGACATCGTGGTTCACCGATAATGATCTTCGTTGAATATGTGGGAGTCAATATGGATTTCCAGATCCCGCTATTGATTATTGATAGAGATCATGTCCACACATTCTCGAACCCGTAGGGTCGCACACTTAACACTCATCGATGCTAGGGTAGTTTTGGGATTAATGGAAATTGTTTTGGAGAGTTACGGAATTGTTCCGGGAAGATGATTAATGATTTATTAATTAATTGAATTAATAAATATTAATACATATTTATTTATTGGAAATAAATAGGGGCTAAAAGTAGTCCATGAGTAGTTTTGCTAATGGGCTAATTTTATAGTCCATCTAGACAAACTATTAAACGAAGAGGCAAAAGAAAAGAAAAGAAAAAGCAACATGGGCCGGTTGCATACGCTAGGAACATACCTGGCCGCATAGCATGCACCAGCTTGACCGATCGATCAATGTGATCGATGGTGCTGGCTTGGCCAGCGTATAGCACGCACGTGCAAGGCCGGCCCTGGCCGATCAGCTCCTGGCCGCCGTGGCCGAGCCATCCGAGCAAGGCAGCCTGCGTGCACTTCACGCAAAGGCCGTCGGATATCTTGTTTTGCAAGTTGATCGCGGGCGGCCGTCTATAAAAGAAAGAGGGCCAACGGCAGCTTAGGTTCTGACCTAATACCGAAAACTGTTTCAGCCGGCGTTGTCTCTGTCTTTTGTAGTATTTTCTTGCCCTAGTTTGACTAGATCTTCGGCCTTTCTTCTTCCACCTCGCGCACGTAGGCGAAGCCCTGCCCGCAAATACTCTCCACCATAAGCACCACATCGTCGTGCTGCTGATCCCATCTACCACTCCACCGCACCTTGCTGGACCGAGGAGGAGGAGTCATCGTTGTGCGGTACGTGTGCAACGCTCGGAGGCGCCGCCCGTTGTGGCGTTTGGATCGGATCGGATCGCGAGGAGGAGACGCTAGTACGACTACGCCGACCACGTTCACATGAACGTTTCCGCTGTGCGATCTACAAGGGTATGTAGATCTAATCTCTCTCGCTCATTGTTTTGCATCTCGTAGATCAGATCTTGGCTTGTTCTTGTTCGTCTTCGTAGGAAATTTTTATTTTTCTATGCTGTGAAACCCTTCACAGATGTGACACAATCAATGACAACATGATGGCCTACAAAAATTTGTACCATTATCTAGAAGGAACGTTCGATGGATGCGAAGTCTCGCACATAAGCAGGAATAGCAATGAAGAAGCCGACACTTTAGCAAACATCGGGTCACAGTGCTTACCTGTGCCGTCCGGAGTATTTTGGGAGGAAATAGTGGAAAGATCAATAAAAAGTGACAAAAGTTCGACTACCGCAGCAGGCTCGGGGGCTACATTAGAGCCAGAGGAGGTCATGATGATAGAAGAAACATGGATGCAGCCATATCTTGCATACATGATAAATAAAAAATTACCAGAAGATGCAGTGGAAGCCAAGAAGATAACTCGAAGATCGAAAGCGTTTGTCGTGTTACAGGGGAAATTATACAAGAAAAGTATTACTGGCGTTTTACAGCGTTGCGTAACACCCCAAGAAGGACAAAAAATACTACAAGACATACATGGTGGAGTATGCGGCCACCATGCTAGCAGCAGAGCAATAGCAGCAAAAGCTTTCCGAGCAGGATTCTATTGGCTAACAGCCATCGAGGACGCAAAAGATATAGTTCGAAAGTGTGAAGCATGTCAAAGGTTTGCATCCAGGCCGCATGCACCAGCAGCGGAGCTACAAACAATACCATTATCTTGGCCCTTCGCACAATGGGGCCTTGACATGGTGGGAAAGTTGCACAAATCTTGGCCAGGAGGGCATGTCTACATGCTAGTGGCAGTCGATAAATTTACCAAATGGGTGGAAGCGGCCCCAGTAGCAACTCAAGATTCTACAGCAGCAATCAGCTTCATCAAGTCAATAGTTTTTCGTTTTGGTGTACCATACAGCATCATCACAGACAACGGGACAATTTTTACTTCAAAAGAATTCAAGAGTTACTGCGAAGGATTGGGGATCAAGCTCAAATTCGCATCTGTGGCGCACCCGAAGACGAATGGGCAAGTTGAAAAAGCCAATGGCCTGATATGTAGTGGAATAAAAAAGAGGCTCTTAGCACCTCTCGAGAAAGCCAAGAGCGCTTGGGTAGAAGAATTGCCCTCCGTTCTTTGGAGCCTAAGAACTACGCCCAATGCAGCAACTCAAGAAACTCCTTTCTTCTTGGTCCATGGCGCAGAAGCCGTGCTTCCAGTCAAAGTTACACACGAGGCTCCAAGAGTGACAGCATATGACGAGACGACGTCGACAGAAGCATTGCAAGACGATGTCGATGCACTAGATGAAGCAAGAGATAAAGTACTAGAAAGGGCTACGCAGTATCAACAAAACCTACGAAACTACCATAGTAGTCGAGTTCGTCCACGGTCCTTTGTGGTGGGAGACCTAGTTTTGCGACTAAGGCAAGACAGCCACGGCAAATTGGAGTCCCCTTGGGTGGGACCTTACATCATCACCGAAGTAATACCAGGAGGAGCGTATCGACTACAAGACAAGAAGACTGGGAAGGACGAGAGCAACCCGTGGAATGCAGAGTAGCTACGACGTTTCTACGCGTAGAATAAAAATAGTGTTATCAATAAATTCGAGTTAACCTTCTGAACCCAGAACATGAGGCCACAGGCCGGGTTTTTTGGGTTGAACTCGACGAAATTGTACAAATATTTTTACTTCTTCGCCTAGGGAGCTTCAGTCCTCGGGTCGTACGAACGGAATTCTTATCGCGACTTGGAAGACCTTTTTCATTACAAGGTTACACAGACAACCCGATGAATATTGAAACAACTTGGTTCGCAAAGAACCCGATAGATGGAAAATATACCTCGGAACAACGACTTGTTTTCCTGGTACTAGCAAAAACATCGACACCAAGTACGAGTATTCATTACAGATAAACATGGCAGCAAGGGCATTGTCGAACAAAATTACATAAAACAAGTCCTAATGGAAGTGGACTTCAGCTTCATACTTCTTCTGGCAAAGAGTGCCATCGTAGATCTTCACGTCGAACTTCGACGTGCCAATGTGGAAGTCGAAGGCCATGAAGAAGCCCTGATGAATGTCGTGGTCTTCTGCGAACTGCGACCAGCCACCCCTGAAGTATTGTTCGCCGTCGCCATCATACCACACTTCTACCTCGTATGGGACGCCACTGCCAGATTGTTCGCGGAGAACCGCCTCTCGCAGTTCGCGCCCATCCATGAAGTTGGTAAAATTCAGTGGCAGGCGCTGAATCTCACGGCATTGCGCCATGGCGATGCAGAGGAAAGAAAAGATTTGGGGAGGCGCAGCAGAAGCAGCAGGAGTAGCAGCAGGAGGAGTGATTGGACCTGAAGCAGCGCCAATCACCTTGGGCTTGTTCTTGCTACCAGGTGGGCGGCCGGGACGACGCTTAGCCGGAGCATCCAAAGAAGTTCCTGCGGCGGCCGGCGTGGTGTTCTTGTTCTTACTTCCACGAGGGCGACCACGACCTCGTGGTGCTACCGGGGAGCCAAGGTTCAGATGAGAACCTTCAGCATCAGCCATGGGAACAAAGGAAAAACCTCGGAAAACCCTAGATGGAGAAAGAAGATGAGGCGGCGGAGAAGAAATCTGATTAGGGTTTTTTACCTTAACCAGTAGATGCTTTATTTATAAGCACGTGTTATTGGGCCCTCCTGCTACAGCAAAGCCCGTAAACGTATTCTACAACAGGAGTTAAATTCTGCGCACAGCAGACGATAATATCAAAGAAGAAAAGTAAGAGAAGGAGACTATGGTCACACGATGTGAAAACTTCGACTTGGGCTCGGGGGCTCGCCAACAATAAGACGTTTACAGAAGAAAGAGGAATCGAACTTTGAGCCTATGCTTGACTACAAGTAGCCAAGCATAGCCTCGGGGGCTACTCCCATCGGGAGCGCTGAGCGCGCACCCGATAGAGGATAAGATAATCAATATTGGAGATGCAGAAGGAGACTACATAGTCGATAAAACTAAAAGAGAGATTACTCCCATCGGGAGCGAAGAAGATTAATTTAAAATCCAATATTCTTTGGTTTTATCAGTCAGAAACTTGGCTGCGAAATATAAGATTCTCGAGTTACGTTATCGCAATGAAACTCGAATGCCGTGACTTGTCATGAAGGTAAGACCCCGGGATCCGTCCTGTGTGGCCTGGTATACGCACATGGATGCGCTCTGCTGGTATGTATCCATGTCTACGACGCGAAGAAAATCCTGGTGGACGCACTGGGTACCCTGAGAACCACTGGGATTCATTCTTTGTAAGTCCTAAATGCGGCAAAAGAATGGATTTGATCGGTATCCCGAATTCAAGTCCAAGGGGATTGAATTTGAAGTAGGTGACAAGTATCTGCTCCGGCAGTTAACTGACCTCTTGATCCGTCAGAGTTGTCAGGCTTGCTCATCAAAACCCCTTGCAAAAGAATATCATGAAAATAAGTCGAAAAGACTAAGTCGAAGATTTGAAGATGAGAAGAAGTCGAAGAATTGATCAAGTCGAAGATTTGAAGATTAGAGATTCAACCTGAATCTATAATTCTGGTAGAATCTCAGGGGCTACTGACAAGGGTATAGTTAATAGAGCCCGTTAGTTGAGTACCCCTGAGGCCCGATAAGCTAGGCCCAATTGTAATGATAGTCGAATACGAGTTCTAATCGTATGTCGATATTGTAATCTGTATAGTACCCTACCCGATCCTCGAGACCTGGCCACCTATATATAGGGGCCAGGAGGGGACGGTGTAGGGCAGATTGAAAGCAAGCCAGGTTGAACACCCAAGTTTACTTTCGATACACACCTATTTCGACTAACTTTACCTTCGAGTTCATCCGACGCCCTATCTCCCCGATCCTAAGTCCTTCATTTAGGACATTTGTCGAGTTAACCCCTCGTCAGTTAGGCAGTTAATTTTTATTGCTTTTAGACGTGAAAGTGGAGGAAAATAAGGAAACTCCAGGTCTACTTTCTTTCTTAATCAGATTTTTTGTGGAATATCTCATGAGGGAGTCAACTATTCCACAAATCCAGCTGTAAATTTGACAGAAGTCTTATATTTTGGAATTTTCTTCAAAAAACTATACCTCCTATATATAGGAATGGAGGGAGTACCTTATTTGTATTTTTTGGATTAGAAATGAGTTAGATATGAAATTCTAAAGATTAGAACATTTCTGGAATTTAAAATTTTCACCGGAATACTTTGTATACTGCAGCTTAACCTAGCTACTGCCACTGGCAGATGGGCCAGGGCCACGTCAGCTGCCCTGGTGGCATTGATCGAGTCAAGACAGTTGACCAGACCGTGGAGCTCACCGACGGTGAGATGGTCGTCGATGGCGGTGGCGTTTGAGAGCTCCCTAGGACGCTTGATCGGTTGAACTGGAACCAGGAGATGATGGCGATTCGAATAGTGGCATCGCCGCCCGGGAATGGTCACCGGAGTAACGCCGGCGACCATGTACTGCGGTGGAGCACGGAGTTTGACTACCAAATCAAGCTACGGACTTCAAATGATGCAACAAAGGGTTCGGTGGGTTCTAAAACACTCACTGATGCTTTCCAGATGGTTGACGATGACGATGGTGAACGAAGATGAGCGCACGATCAAGAATTCCGGCGATGACCGACGGAAGGGAACTGCTCGGTGCGCTCGATTCCAATAACCCCTGCTCAATTGCTTCTACCAAGAGAATGAAGGAGAACATGCGCTTCCTCCATACCACTTCTTGGAGCTTGGGGCGCTCGCAATCACCGGCACGGTGATGAGCTCTAGCGGCCGAATCCGGCACAGCGGGGTAACAGGGAGAGATAGGGAGAGAATGAGAGAGATTGAGAAGATGGAGCAAACTAGGGTTTCGATTCCGACTCCTCTGGTAGATTTATAGAGCACGGTGGGGCTTGCCTGGGTGGTTCACCGGCAATGGCCCAGATGCGGTGACGATCTGACGGTGTTCATTGGGCACGAATCACTTCGTTCCTACTGGCAGTGGACGAGGATGGTCTTCGATTCGATTCTGGGAAGTGTTTTGGCGTGTTTGGGCAGGCGATCTGATTTCGGTGCCGTGCTGTCAAATTTTGTGACCAGTCGCAGACAACATAAAAGCGATGCGGTGAAGCTACAAGCACTAGCCGCACTGTTTATGCGCAGTAACGGTACTATCTCATTTTTTTCTCAAAACATATCTGATGCTACCACACATACGACCATGCATGTCCCTCAAACAGGTGGGGGGCGCGAGGCTGGGTTTTGAAAGTGGAGATTTTGTCCTGCTTCCATTATGATGACTGGAGAATTACACGGAGCCCAACAGTGATAAGAAAATTTAACGATTCCCTCAAACGTTGAATTGGGGTCCTTGGCCTTGAGACAAAATGCGATCACCCCCTTCCAATTCAGGTAGCGTGCTTTGACTGAGCCATCACGGGGTGGTGGTGCGTGGATGCATTCGTGTGCTGTCCCATTGGTGTCCCATTGGCAGGTACATGTCTGAAACGCTGCTATATTGCAGCATTCGTGTGTTGTCCCATTGGTGTCCCATTGGCAGGTACATGTCTGAAACGCTGCTATATTGCATCATTCGTGTGCTGTCCCATTGACGATAGTCATGCACGTGGCCATCCTGCTTTGCACGGTTGCCAATAATGGGTGGGAATCCCATGCTGTAGACGTCCATTTCAGGCGCGACAAACTCACACGAAATGAACCTAGATGAATTCGACCTCGGATCCCACCACCGTCCACATGTAGCTCGACAGCAACAAACAGTCGATCGTTGTTGCTTGTCAGTCGTTTTCTGACATGCTTGTAATGGTATCCAACGCGTGTCGTTATCCTCCATGCGCGAACATGCGCGTATACGGGTCGGTACATAGGACTGGCCCTACCAGTTTTACCATGTGGTAATAAAAGCCAACGGGCTGCACCCGTCGATTTTTATTAAAAAAAACCATCCAAACATTTATTATAACTTACAACAGATTTAATAAAGAACAAACTAAACCTAAAGCCAGCATCTAAGAAGGCTAACCACCTCTGTCACTGGCAAGTCCATACTGTTCCTAAACACCCAGCCTACAGCAAGAGCAGCGTACATTTGAAAACAACACAGCCAAACTGAATGTAAAGTTTTACCATGTGGTAGTCGTATATTATCTACAAAAAATTTAATTTTCTTGATACATAACTAGAATCTATATTCTTTTTTATTTTGCGTTATAGTTTCCCAGCACTGATTACAAATACGTTCCTAATTTCTTTCATGCAAGCTGATAACTAATATTAAGACCACGTGTGCGTGCAGTGCCGCACGTCAGCGTGATACTCTTAGTGTTGGAGTATAACCATGATTGCGTTGTCTACAACGTCGTTGTTGATGCGTCTCTCCTAAGGACATCGCTCCCCTCATGTCTCTAATGGTAAGTCCGATGACTGCTCCACAACCATGTGTGGGTCGGCATTCACCAAGACATCACCGATTCAAATATCGATAACCTAATATGAGTTTCCATGCCAAACTAGTCACTCGTTGAGACTGTATGCTTTATTCACCAGAAAGTTCGATGATGGCGTTGTAATGTGATATCTAATACCAGAATTGAATGCCCTATTCGGCACGGCGGGAGCATCGGTGATACTTAGTTGTAGGTGATGTGATGGGTCACATTTTATGATATGGACTTAGATAAACGTCTAAAATATCCATGTCATTCCCAAAAAAATCAAAAAGGTTTTAGCTGCCGATCCAGTTATGCGGCAGTTGAGGGGTCACGATGAGTTTTCTTCTATTACCCTGACGAGGGTACTATGTCTCTATTGCTATGTCGAGTATACATAGGCCTTTTATTACCAAAGGCCTAAGCATTCAGCTCACGCTCGAGCACTTTGCTTTTTCTTGAGAAATTCGAGGTGTCGTCAAGATTGACTTAGAATACTCGATATATGTTATTATCCCTTCTTGTCATCATGATAATAAAGAGAATGCTCCTTCACGATTCCACCACTCCGAAATAATGATTAATCATGATATAAATGAGTTTCCTTGTGCCAACCTGGGGGACTCGTTGTGGTTGGCGACTATGCTTACAGGGCGAGGAATCCGTCATCCGATACCTTTGATGAGTGCCCCGTTCTCGCACCATGGCATGCATTTTGACATTGCGATGGACAATTTATCAATGTCCGAATATCCGAGGAGACTCCCGACAAGACCTAAAAGATTCAAGGGGCAGCTATAGCCACGTGGCAGCCGAAGGGTCGCAAGGTAATCGACACTAATGCTAGTCTGAAGGATTCGATGATGCGTCTACCGCATTGTGGACTAGGTATAGGACTTTAATTACCAATTTGCGGAAGCATTCTGCTCATACAGGGGCCCTTTGCTCTTTCACGATCCATCCGAGGCGTCATCACGAGTGACCTAGGATCTCGATATATGTCGTTATCCCTTCCTCAAGTCATGAAAATAAGGATGACAACTCCTCCTGATGTCCATCCGCTTGATTCAATGTTTAATCTTTATATAAAATGTGGTTCCCTCTTTCCAATCCGGGGGTTGGCGGACTCGTTGTGATTTCCACTTAAGATCAACGTCCACCAAACCGAGGCCACGCTTGTTAGAAAGTATAATATTCATGGGGCGTCTCTAGACACGTCATACCAGAAGGGTCGCCAAGATTTTACACGTATGACATCGTTTGTGCGGGATGCCTCCAGTTCAAGGTCGACTATCAATGGGGCTTTAGTTCCACCCCTTCATCTCTATGCTCGTGGTTCACTATTTTGCTACTTCTCGTAGATTTGAGGTTTCGTCGGGAGTGACCTAGGATCTTGTAAGTTTGTTGTGTTACATCTTCCTCTCGGGATGCAAACAATTTCCGAGGTTGCATCGGGAGTGACTTGTGATCTTTAAGGTTTTTTCATACAAAATAAAAAAAAGTTGTTTTTCCACACCCAAACCGAGAAAAATATACCGGTTATGAGTATGACGGCGGTTTAGGTTACTTGAATTTTTTCCAGAAATGGATCATCGAGGCATCTGCATCAAAATGATAACATGATCCAAACGTTCTCAGTATTTAGTTTTACAACTAAAGCATCACCCAAAAGTCCTGTCATTTTTTCTTTTGTTTTCCTCAGGTTAGCCACAAATGCTAGTATTATAAGTTGTATCATGTATTCCATCCATACAAAAAGCTTATGTGGCGCATAAATTGCTAATGAGAGAGATGAGACTAGTATCGTAATATGAAACAATATCAAAGCACGAAAAACTAAACTAAAAAGTGCAATGACAAATGCATCATTTCCACATATTTTGCACCAAGATTCTATAAAACATTAAATACTATACGACTATAATACTACAAGATGATACTATGCATTGCATTAGCAGTATAATACACTAGTATCATATGCGTGATACTAGTCTATGATACTTCCCATCATGACTAGTCTATTTACCCTAGTCCAGCGTCTTCTCCCGAGATACATGTTAGTCATTCCAGATGGCCTGGATATGTAAGGTAAAAAATGTGAGATGCTCCCCCATCCCCCTATTTAATACATTGATGCAGATGTTGTTGCCATCGGACTAGCCATCTATGTCCGGCAACAGTGCAACCAATGTCTCTAAGGTTCTGCAAATGTTCTTTCCCTGGAAAGTTTCTTTCATTACCATTACTTCTATAGGTCTTTTCTAACATTACCTTTACCTCATTGCTATCAGCTGGCATCGATGGAGCCTCAAGTGCCATCTAATGGCACACCCCAGTAAGTGTTCTCTTTGTGCATCTTATTCACTTATTGGTTTTTCCCGAGCTGTTTTCTAAATTTGTTTTTTTACCAAACGCAGTCAGCTCGAGCGTATATTTGAACCAGTAACTTCGCCATGGAGTTTCCCCTACACATTCCCCTGCAGGGAGGATGATCTATACCTTGATGGCGCTGACGCTATAAGGTCATATCTACGAGTTCCAATGGGGTTCCCAAGTAAGAACCTTGTGGCACTCTCCATGTCGAAGACGACAATTGATGATATTGATGCAGTCTTCATCGGCACCGCTGCAACTCTCGCTCTCATGAACCAGAACGAGTTCAAGATTGGGTGTACTCCCCATGGCTCGGTTTACGTTCGCACTGGAGCCGAGTGCGACGCCCAAATGCTTGATGGCCAGAAGTTTGTAGGCTTCGGAGTTGAAATTAGATTTTACCGCGTCACCGACATCACCGACGAACCATTCAAAGCATCCGGCGAGATGTCTGCTTTCAAGCTTTTCAAGTGTAACTAGTTTACTTATCTCTTAGTTTGTGTGGTTTGACCGTCGACAAGTACGTTGTCGGGGCTTGTATCGGTACTACTCTATGTATCCTAGATTTTCAGCTTTTTCACTTGTAGACTGTTATTTTTCTCAGAAACTTTGTATTTCATGTAAGGGGCTGTGTATCCTTGAAACTTTTCTTTCAGTCATATTATTACCGCCTTTGTGTAATGGTACGTTCACAGAGCTTAATAATGTCAATTGTTTTAGTGCTAATGTCTTTCAAACCAAATGACGGCTCACAAAAATAATATTTTCTAACATGAAATTCTGGAAAATTACAACCACACGATACATAGTCCGATAAAAGGACTTCATGAGCACTTACATTGGTGCAATTGAAAAAACAAAGGAAATAAACAGGTATCATGTACCTGGCTAAATTAAAAAGATACATGTCTCTCACAAGGCATTAAGCGTTGTATAGAGATGGTTACATTGGGTTGTAGTCTTCTAATGGACCATCGTTCATTGGGTCGTATGTGGGATCAAAGTAAGGTGTTGCTGGTGTTTCGTACTCCGTAGGGCATGGTAGTGGCTTGAGCTGGCGAATCCACTTGACGCAAAAAGCAACTTGTATGTAAGAGAGTTGGGTGTGCATTCGATGGGATTGTCGTGTACAATGACAATTAGATTGCCATGCTCGTCAGTGTACTCAGGGATTTCAAGCCACCTAATCCTTGGAATGCTACCTGGGTCCCTTGTACAAAGCACTACACGGTAGAGTGACATGTCTATCCGTGAATTTGTGATGGGTGAGACCCTATCAATATAGCCAAAATCTGCTATGAGTATATCCATAGTGCGCGGTTCCCATGCATGTGCTGGAATACCTAAGAAATCTAATCATACCTCGTAAGTGATTGTATTGCGTTTAGGTAAAGCATGTGCGAATCGGCTCCACGGCTTAAGTCTGAGGGAGAAGCTAGGGAAAGTGAGGGTGTTTGGTTCAAGCAAGGTATATTTGGTTGCCTGGTCGGTGCAGGTGATCAAGAAAGTTTCAGGCCAGAAATGCCTAATGGAGAAGGATGACATAGACAACATTTTGTACGCCCGGATGGAATTAGCTGCCTGGTACATAGATATTACCGGTGTATTGGGGGCTCTTCCTTCAACATTTGTCGTGAAAGACATGGCAAGCTCGGCCTGCGCCGCAACCATCTGATGACTCGGCACCATGAACCGAGTTTCGGCAGGAGGGCCACCCGGATGGGTCTCTGGCAAAGGGATCAGGTTGATCGTGGATCCTTCCAAGGGTATCTTTGGTGCAGCATCCATAGGCATCTTTCCTTCAGCTTTGCACACCATGGCTACGAGTGAGGCAATCTTCTACACGAGCTATCTGCAAAAAAGGAGACGAACGAGATAAGTACTATTATTACGCAAACGAAGAAACAGCATTTATCACTACAAACAATGCTGCAGAAAAATAGCAGCTAGCAGTCGCCCTTACTCTTGCCTGGATGTAGTGCTGGCTACTATACCACTTCGGCTTGGTGGTTGATATAGAGCCCGAGGGTTGCTAATAAAGCACCCGCGAGAGGGCTATAGTCCATTCATTGCTCTGCCGTGTTTTACATTTTGTCAAGTAGGCAATGTAGAAAGCCTGACGTATCGGCTTGTCACTAATGATAGCAGTGGACGGATTCGCCTTTTTCTTTGCAGCATCATCTTTCCTCACAATTTTAAAGCAACGTATTGGACTACACTGGTATAGTATCATGTGCACTTTATTTTTTGAATCCACGCTGAAACTATTGATTATTTTCCTGATACAATTGGTGTAGAAAGTTATTGGACAACACATAGAAAAAGAACAGACGATGCATGTTATTTCCCCACCCGCGATTTTGCATGAAATGCTATCTGTTAAATTCCGCAGGGCGCCCCATGTTGTGTGTTCTGGCGTGTTTGGGCAGGCGGTCTGCTTTCGGTGCGTGCTGTCAAATTTTGTGACCAGTCGAACTGACCAGTCATACACAACATAAAAGCGACGCGGTGAAGCTACAAGCACTAGCCGCGGTGTTTATGCGCAGTAACGGTACTATCTCATTTTTTTTCTAAAAACATATATGATGCTACCACACATACGACCATGCATGTCCCTCAAACAGGTGGGGGTGCGGGGCTGGATTTTGAAAGTGGAGATTTTGTCCTGCTTCCATTATGATGACTGGAGAATTACACGGAGCCCAACAACGATAAGAAAATTTAACGATTCCCTCAAATGTTGAATTGGGGTCCTTGGCCTTGAGACAAAATGCGATCACCCCCTTCCAATTCAGGATCGATGCCAGCTTTGCGGACGGTCTGCAACGGCACCGCCGAAGACACGCCACTTGGAACGCTGGACAGAGGAATCCATCGAGCAGAGGCGACACAGTGGCGGGAGCGGCTACCCTACTGCCGTTGAGTCCGGCGGGATGGTGGTTCAAGTTGCCGATAAGACGCACGAGAAGAGCTCCTCGGGAACTTTTTGGACGCCGTAGAATCAACCACCCTGCAAATTGATGCCTCCTTCACGATAGCCAGCTCGCCTAGGGGAGAGTGTGTACCTGACGCCAAGAACCACACCGGCCTCCTCGATCGGAACACGACACATTGCTATTCCCCTTGCTATCATGGCCGATGGTGAATAAGACTGAGAGAAACTTCCCGACTATGCAACCGAGGCCAGCTCCTAGGCCCTTTATTGAGTAGTCGTCAGTAAAGCATCGCCACACATCTAGCCCGCTTCATCGGAGAACCACGGTAGGGAGAACCAACACCGGCCCGCCCAAGAAACATTGCCCATCCGATGACCTAGAAGTTGTTGCCATGGACGTTGCCATTGTCGTGCCTCTCACGGTTGCCAAGAACCACATCGGCCTCATCGGAATAGAGACGGAACACGACACGTTGCTATCCCCCTTGCCGTCATGGCCGATGGTGAATAAGACTTAGTGAAACTTCCCGTCTATGCAACCGGGGCCAGCTCCTAGGCCCTTTATTGAGTAGTCGCCGGTAAAGCATCGCCACACATCTGGCCGGGGGCCTAAGAGCCCCTCCCGACCGGGAAGACGCCAACCGCAGTGAGAAGCGCCAAACCTACGGGCAAGGGGGAACCTACACCTAATATGTACAGAGTGAACGCAGGCACTCCCTCTCAGCGGGCAGCACCGGCGAGGAATGCTTCGCTCGGTGAGGTGCCTCTCGAAGGCTCTCGTTCTATTGTACCAAATATAATGTGTGGAGGGCGGTTGGGGGGGCAATTATAGATTCCACTAACTGGCACCACCTAGTAGGGGTGTGACCTCAAAACATTCGTTCACGAGCACGATGTGTGGGGTTCCTCCTTCTCACAACATAATTGAGGTTTCTGCAAACTAAACGGGTATGGTTGCAACACACCCAAAACGGCGACGCAAACGGGCAGTTTTG
Organism: Dactylis glomerata; assembly: GCA_007115705.1. Taxonomy (NCBI): domain Eukaryota; kingdom Viridiplantae; phylum Streptophyta; class Magnoliopsida; order Poales; family Poaceae; genus Dactylis; species Dactylis glomerata. Next base: position 26,053 of record QXEO01001498.1, read on the forward strand.
TAGGGACTGTCCGCAGATTTTGAGGATTTGCCGGAGTGGCCAAGTGCATGGTCATGTGTGTTGTCACCCAAAGACAACAGACCAACCTTTTTTTGTATACGTAGTTGAGGCAAAAATAAACAGAAAGCAGATGCACTCACTGTTACTGCTTAAGTGTTTCGTAAAAAAAGAAAAAAAGGAAAAAAGAAAAAGAAAAACGAATTATCCCTGAAAAAAAAGGGAATTAATTTCTTAGAACCCTGCTTCTCTCCTTCACTACACCTATCCTTCACTGACTTCCTCCCTCCTTTTTAAGGAGCGGACTACTTCACTCACCAAGAACGTACGCTATCCCTCTTCCAATAACTACCGTTCCGTTGTGCAGTTCCGGCAAGCCCGAGCATGTCTCAGTCCTCGAACAGCTCCCGACGAGCTCGCGCCACTCCGCCCCCGCTACCGTGATCATGTGCCCCCACTGCGGTACAACCAGGATCAGAGTCTTCATCTCTAACACTGCAAGCAACCCAGGCATCCGCTTCTACAAGTGTCCTAACAGGGTGTAAGTTTCATACTCGTCTATTTTTTGTTGATTATTTATTGAATCTGATTAAGAAACTCAGATATTTTTCCTCCTTCCGTGCTATAGCGTGTGGATCATTGCCATTTCTGGTTATGGACGAATATGCTTACTACATAACCGGAGTTGGCCTAAACCTGCTAGTAGCAGCCCCAGGAGGGTTCTGGGACGCCCAAGGGAACGGACACGGCGGCGGCAACGGCCACCGCGACCCTGAGAGGCACGACAACGGCAACGTCCACGTCACAACTTCGAGGTCATCGGACGGGCAATTTTCTTGGGAATACTTATGTGCATAAGCAGGCCAATGTGTGCCCTCTGCATTTTACTGATCCTGCTGCGATGATTTCCCCATAAATCCGTGTCCTCATGGGGTCTCCTTTGTCATCATCGGTGCTGGCTCGCATTATGATTTAGGTCTGCCGTTTGCTATATTATTTTCTTATTCTTTCATTGTTCTCCACCGCATTATGTGTAATTTTGTGTTCCAAATGTACCAGTACTATGTCATAAAAAAAGTTGATACCAGACACATGTTGTGCAAAGTTTCCCATTTTCATCTGTTTTCGTCATGACATGATAATCATATTTATCGGTAGGTTTTGTGTTACATCTATTGCATGCAATGAACTACATGGACCAATGCATCTGCGAAAAAACATACAAGATGCGGTGAACAAACTGCAGTCAGTTGTGACTCCATGCATACAAATATACTCCATGGTAAACAAATCCATTACATACTTCGTTGCATTGCATCGAATACCCTAAGGGGAAAACAATAAAAATGACTAACATGCGGTTAACTCCGCTGCCAGGCAGAAGAGCAACCCTAATTATTTTTGCTAAACTCAAACACGCTGCCTAGGTAGGGGTTGTAGTGCTTGGCAGTTGGCACAGATCTGAATAGCCCGTCTGCTACTTAAAAAAGGAGGTGATGAAGGCTGTAATCAGCGCAACAAGGTAGCCGCACATGAAAGCCTGCCCTAGCACATTGCGGTTGTTGTAAACCGTCATGTTGGCTTGTTTTGCACCAGGGGCGAGGACAGAAGTCATTTGTGAATCTGGACTGCAAACTTTACATTTGCAGACACATTGAGGTGCCACTGTAGAAACAATAGACTGGCTTCCGTGTCTGGAGCCGTTTCTAAAAAAACTGTAGAGGAAAATATTGCCCGTAGGCTGCTTGCCACCTGAAGAAGTCTCAACCGCCAGAATATGGCTACCATTAAGACCAACACATAAAATCAGTGTTAAGAATAGAAACTTCGAAAGGACAGAAACGATGGAGAATGAATAAACTCTGTAAACTCCGATAACAAAAGGAAAAACTTTTGCAAGTTCCATGCGTAAAAAACCAAACTCACGTTGTGATTCAGGCACTTGTAGAAACGATCTCCTTTGTTCGTGCCGTGACGGGCGACGAAAGTGACAAGTTCTCTCCCGCAATTAGGGCAAGGTACCAACGGTAGCGCGGGGGGGGGGGGATTTGGGTTGTGCGGTGGTGAGTGAAGTGAGTCTTTGATATGGTGGTAGGTGGGAAAGTTTGGTTCATATATAGACCTGAGTGATACGCGGATGCTAGAATGGTACTATAGTGATGTTTTCAACGAGAGAGGCTAAGGGTCCCAAAACACACTAAATTTTGATGAAAATGTAATCATTATGAAAACAGGGTGACGAGGGTTAACTCGACAAATGTCCTAGATGAAGGACTTAGGATCGGGGAGATAGGGCGTCGGATGAACTCGAAGGTAAAGTTAGTCGAAATAGGTGTGTACCGAAAGTAAACTTGGGTGTTCAGCCTGGCTTGCTTTCGATCTGCCCCACACCGTCCCCTCCTGGCCCCTATATATAGGTGGCCAGGTCTCGAGGATCGGGTCGGGTTCGATACATATTACAAATATCGACATCGGTAATAACTCGTATTCGACTATCATTACAGTTGGGCCTAACTTAACGGGCCTCAGGGTACTCAACTAACGGGCTCTAGTCATTATACCCTTGTCAGTAGCCCCTGAGATTCTACCAGAATTGCAGATTCAGGTTGAATCTCTAAT
>QXEO01001499.1:0-21334 GCA_007115705.1 Dactylis glomerata
AGCTGCCTTCGCGCTGCCGCTGTCGTCTTTGGTCCCGCGGAAGTGAAGATTGTGCCGAGCTACACGCTGGCAGCCCAACACGGTTGATGTCGGCGCGGCTTGGAGAGGTGAAGATGGCGCCAAACTGGACGCCGGCCGCCCTAAGCCACCAACGCCGTTGCCTTGGGCTTTGTCCGTCGCATAAATGGAGGGCACGCCGGGCTGCAAGCCGACAGCCTTTGTGCCACCGACGTCGTGGTGTGAGTGAACACACATGGTGTCGGGCTGAGACGTGAGCAACACCTGTATGCCGGCGTTGCCGATTGCTGAGTTACACGACCATGCACCTATACGCCAAGTTGTTGGGCTGCACCTGTACGCCAAGACTTCTACTTGAAGATCCTGACGTGGATGTACGCGTGTGCTCTCATTATGGCGTACATTGTCAGGTCAAACGCCCGCCAAACGGAACTTGTGTTGGTCGTGCCCCTTGCCTCTGGCCGCCGACTGGTGGCAAGCTTCTCGATGTGAGGAACATGCCGGCCTATGGGCTGCCCAATGGGGAGCTCCGGTGGGGATGCCAATGCGCGCCTTCGCCCATGCGAGATAGACATGAACATCCGGGCACGTGATGACATTGACAGCAAGTGGTGCTCTTGCCACGACGACCGCAAAGGTTGATTAGCAATATGCCACCGGATGAGCGGCACAGTCCTCGACTGTAGCCATGCCCCTGCATGACCTGTCAATGTTGTGGTTGGCGACATGCGATGTCGGGACCTTGCGAGCAAGTTTGCGGTAGGTTAGTTGTCGCCGCTCCAACAGAGCCTTCTTCAGAGTGCAGCTACCCTTTGCAGAGAGCCCCGCATTGGGGAGCTCCGAGCCATATGGAAGGCGCCTCCATCATAGCCTTGGTTGGAAAGCCCTCCGCCCCTTGTTCGATGGATGCTCCCAGAATGCTGAGCTTCTACTCATAGTTGATGAAGCTCGTCTTAGTGCATAGATGGCACCTCCTTGGTTTAGGAAGTGCCTCCATGCTACCATCTTGCATGTTGGAGAAGATCTTGAAGACGAAATCGACGACCATTATTGCGCAGCAAAGATGGGAGGAGAACCAGGTCCCACCGGGCGTGCTAATTTGTTTGACACGAGAAAAACGTAACGACACTCCGCGAGGTAGGGGCGGTATCGTCGTTCTTCTCATTCGCACCAGGGAACGGTAAAAAGAAAGAAAGTGTGCGGGCGTGCCAGTGTATCCATGAATACACAAAGAAAAATTTGAGGGAAAAGTATTTCATTAATCTTGAGATAACAAATATAATTCCCATATGATTGCGCTTCGTGTGGCATGCTAGCACGGCCAGCCTGGACTATGGCGATTGTGCGATCTCTTGGTTCCGGGGCCTCGAAAGGCTCCCGGTTAATTAATCCTGTGGGTTACGCCACGAGACACCTCCGATTAAGCCGTGTGGTCGTCTTCGTCGTCTTTGCTTCACGTCCTGCATGTATGATGATGGTGAAGTGTGTGGGCAGCGGCAGAGCCCGTGTCCTCGTCGGTACACGCGCCGCTGAAAACGTGGCCTTTGCTCCGGCCTCGCCCGCCCTCGCCGTTGCGCCTCGTCGGTCTTGAACGGCGATGATGAGTGTTGTTGAAGTAGCATGATGCAGTCCGCTTGGCTTGGACTTCTAGACGACTTTAACGGCTTCGTCGGGGTGTGCAAGGGTATGCCTCGCGAGTGTAACTTTAGGAGACCGACGTCGGTGTAGAACCAACGCTCGCAGTCTAAGCCGGCTTGGCCGGAGTGGTCGGCACCACGTCTAGCCCGGCGCCGAGTACAAGGCAGCCGGCGTAGTCGAAGGCACCGTCTCACAAGGTCACGGAGAGGGACGTCGGGTCGGATTCATGCGAAGTGGCAGAGCTCGTCGCGCAGTATGGCGCCATGAGCTGCCATGACCATGCACGTGCATGGGACATGCACTCAATGCATGCACGCCACAGCTAGCTCGATCCATGCAGGCTTCAGACTTGCTCCATTGCTTGAATCATGCTGCTGTTTGATCTTCTCGTCAAGCTATCCTAGCTAGCTCGACCAGGCCGGTCTCGGATAGACACCAACGACCCGCGGGTGGGTCAGCTCTTCTACCGGAACCTGTACGCCGCTTCGGTCCTGTAAGCAAGGCTTGCACGCCGAGCGTCAGGCTAAACGTCTATTTGGGCATCGTCCACGGAAGTGAATATGCCGCCGTGCTGCACTCCGGCATGGTGCCACCGATGTCATCTTCGGCGCCGTCTGTGCGCGGATATGGAGAAGATGCCGGGCTGCACGCCAGCAGCCTTGGTGCTGCAGTTGTTGTTGTGGTTGGGGAATATCAAGGGCGCCAGGCTACGCGACAGCCCTGAGCCGCTGATGTCGTCTCACTGGTGGAAAAAGGGGCTTCCATTCGACCCTTTTGTCTCGAACCAAATTCGATCCGCGATCAAAGGGTTCATCAGTCCCGGTTCATTTGAAAATGTGGGCCAGGGAGCATTAGTCCCGGTTCAAAAGGGACCTTCAGTCCCAGTTTCAACTAACAGCCGGGACTAATGCCCCGTGAACCTTTAGTCCCGGCTCGTAGCACCAACCGGGACTAAAGGTGCCCTTTAGTCCCGGTTGGTGCCACGAGCCGGGACCAATCACCCATTCAAACGAACCGCCCACTTCGCGCCAGTTATCCTCGACGACATTAACGACGACGCTTCGTATATCGTCGTGCTGATCGGGAACCGCCGGCGACGCGTTGGAACTCGATCTGCATTCACATCGCCGGCGTGTGCTCTCTCATCTTCTCCCTCTTTCACTATATAAATCACTCAACATTTGATCATCTTCTTCCCCAAAACATCCCTCTTCTTCTTCCCCAAAACCTCTCCCACACATCACCATACCGCCGGCGCCCGCGAGCTCTCCCTCGGCGACAATGGAGGAGCAACATTGGCCCCGGTCTCGGGTCTACTACGTGGTCATCGAAGAGATGAACTTCACCATCACGGAGACCCTCCGTGCTTCGAGGGTGGAGAAGTGGATCGGCAAGGTCAAGCGCCGGTTCCTCGACGACGCACCGGTCAAGTGCGTGGGCTTGGATTGTGAGTTCACCACTCACGAGGTCCCGCAGCGTGCCGCCGTCCTTCAACTCTCGGTGGCGTCCGAGATATTGATCTTCCAAATTTGTAAGGCCAATGCCGTGCCGCAACTCCTCAAGGACTTCTTGAAGGACACCACCATCAAGTTTGTTGGTGCCGCCATCGACAATGATCTGCGCAAGCTAAGCCCATACGGAATTGTTATTCCGTCCGCATATGATCTTCAACAAGTTGTCCCAAACCCCACTAGCAAGCCAACGCCGAGTCTCTATGATTTGGCCAATGCTATTATTGGGACACATCTTGAGAAGAAGAAGAGGGACAACAAGAAGAAGAAGGACAAGAAGAAGAAGGGAGAAGAAAAAGAAGAAGAAGAAGAAAAAAAAGAAAAGAAAAGAAGAAGATGATCTAATTTTTGGTTGGGAAAAAGTTCCATTGAGCATGAACCAACTAAAATATGCCGCTTTAGATGCTCGCCTAGGCTTTGAGATAGCTAGAAGATTCTGGAAGCTAAATGGCTACAATAGCAATGTTGATCGTCTTAACCTTAATAATTAGGTGGATGATTATATATATGTATGGAAAAATGTTGGATGAGCAATTGGAAAAATGTTGGATGAGCCATATTGGATGAGTATGTTTGAAAAATGTACTCCATTTGTTTCGGTTAACAAAGTCAATTAATTTTCGAATTTGTGATTTTTCAAGTATTTTTGCTTTTTTGAATATTTTAATCATCCGAAAATTAATAATTAAATTATATATAAAGAATATTTGAAATTCATTGGTGCTTATTATTCGTAATCATTGTTTCTTATTTTGTGAATTTATTTGGAATTTAAAAAAGTAATATTATATATTACCAAAGTGTATAGGTTAATAGAATAGGTACCATACCATTATCAAGAAGTCGCGAGCGCAGTCTTGGAAGCTAGTAGGGAAGGAATGGAGAAGTTAAGCGTGCTAAGGGTGGAGCAGTGTGAGGATGGGTGACCGACCGGGAAGTGAGGACCACAAGTACTTGTAATTTGATATGTGATATGGAGTGAGAGCCATAAGTATCTAATTCTATATGAGAATAGAGATGATTAGATAATAGAGAAATAAAGAAAAATACAGAAATAAAGAAAATACAGAAATTCTGAAACAGAAAATACAATTTTATACCGAATGGACCTATAGTCCCGGTCCGTGTTAGGAACCGGGACCAAAGGTCCTCAAGCCGCAACACATGCCCAGGGCCACGTGGCGGACCATTGGTCCCGGTTCATAAACGACCGGGACTAAAGGCTGAAGCCTTTAGTCGCGCTTTGTTAGTCCCGGTTGCCGAAACCGGGATTAATGGTCTTTACAAACCGGGATTGAAGGCCTTTTTTCCACCAGTGCTGGCATCATCCGCCGGGGAAATCAAGAGCGCGCCAGGCTGCACGCCGGCAGCCTCCGTGATGCCGTCATCGTGGTCGGGGAAGTATCGTGGGCGCCATGCTGCACGCCGGCAGCCCCGAGCTGCCGACACCATCTTCTTGGGCTTCGTTCGCCGTGTGACTCAAGAGCGCGCCCGGCTGTACACCGGCAGCCTTCGCCCTGTCATGTCATGGTTGGGAAAGTATCATGGGCGCCGGGCTGCGCGCGCCGGCAGCCCTGAGGCCGCGGACGCCATCGTCTTGGGCATCGTCCGGACGTGGGAGTGGAGACGGCGTTCCGGGCTGCACGCCGGCAGTCTCCATGCCGTCGCCGTCGTCTAGGGTAAGCGTCGACGAAGTGAATGCTGAGCTACACACCGGCAGCCTCCACGCTGCCCTTGTTGTCCTCGACGTCGTCCACAGAATTGAAGATGACGCCGGACTGCCTGTCGGCAGCCTCTGCGCCGACGTCTTCAGTGTCGTCGGAGTGAAGGTGGCACCTTGGTTGCACGGCGGTAGCCTTCGAGCACCGACACCGCCATCGTGGACGCCATCCATGGGAGTGAAGATGTCAGGCTGTACGCGAGCACCGGGTACCATCGTCTTCGCATAGGTCGGAGATGTGAAAATGGCGCCGAGTTGCACACTGGCCACCTACTCCATCGTCGGCGGTGTGGTCCAAGGTGATGAAGAAGACGCCAGTGTGCACACCGTCCGTCTACGCCGTCTTCGGCGCCGTCCAAGGTGGTGAAGCGGGCGCCGGGCTGCATGTAGGCTGCCTATGCCGTCGACCTCGGCGTGGTCCAAGGTGGTGAAGAAGACGCCGGGGTGCACACCGTCCGTCTACGCCGTCTTCGGCGCCGTCCAAGGTGGTGAAGCGGGCGCCAGGCTGCATGTAGGCTGCCTATGCCGTCGACCTCGGCGTGGTCCAAGGTGGTGAAGAAGACGCCGGGGTGCACACCGTCCGTCTACGCCGTCTTCGGCGCCGTCCAAGGTGGTGAAGCGGGCGCCGGGCTGCATGTAGGCTGCCTATGCCGTCGACCTCGGCGTAGTCCAAGGTGGTGAAGAGGGTGCTGGGCTGCACCCGACGCCGTCATCTTGGGTGATGTCCGCCACGGGAGTCGAGGGTGTGTAGGGCTGCAAGCCGGCAACCTCCATGCCGCCGTCGTCGTGATGGTCGGGGGAGTAGCGTGGGCACCGGATTGTAGGCCGGAGGCCTCATCGCCATCGTCCTTGACGCGGTTCGAGGTGGTGAAGACGGAGGTGAGCTGCACCTAGCACCATCATCTTGGACGATGTCTGCCGCGGGCATCGAGGGTGCGTAGGGCTGCACTCTGGTAGCCTCCACGCCGTCGTTCTTTTGGTGGTCGTGGGCGCCGAGCTGTACGTCGGCAGCCTTGCCGCCAGCCCCTATATTATCTCCTCATGGTGCCGTACCACATCTCTTCCAACGGCAGCAGGTGCAATGCCGTCTCCCAGCGAGGTGAATGCATGCCTGTGTTGAATAGACAAAAGAAGAGAGAAGAGAGGGAGTGTTAACCTGTATTCTCACCATTAGGGATCGTTAGCTTCTCCATGGCAGTTCTTCCTTGATCTTGATGTATATGCTGTTTTGGGTGTGTTAATGGATTGGAGCTGCATGGCTTGTGCGTGACTTCTCCCTCCTAGGTGTGAGCCGTCTCTTGCCGACGGTGCCACGGCCGCTTGTTCTTGGCGCCGCGCGCGGACGGCGGCCTCCTGCCGATGTCCGACGTGTGATGGTTCTCCCAGTCTTCCTCTTGCTTCTGATCCGATCTCCTGTGCCTCCGCAGCGGGCGACGCCGGATGGATGGCAATCGAGCGCTGGTTATTCGGAATCTGTTTCGTGCGGAGATGCTTATCTTATCGCCCGGGCGCTAGCTCTCCGGCGGAACCGCGGCTTTCCAATGAAGTCTGTTTCGCTCTGATGCTTATCAGATTGCACGACCAGCTGGCCAAAATATCTTGTACACTTGAGGCAAACGGATCCGGTATGCTGACCCGCGCGCGTATACACGAATCGGCCGGCGTATACGCGCAGCCGTAGATTGTACGGCTTGTACCCGTACGCGTGAGCTTGGATTCATGCATGCACGTTCGATGGCTCAAACGATTTGCTAGCTTCATGCATATGCAAGTATTGGATCGATCAAACGGATGATCAGTTCCATGCATGCACATAAGCAACTTGCTGTTGGTACTAGCTTAGACTTGCATTTAAATTTGTCGCCGGCTTGTTAGCCGCGTACAAAAAAGCGTCGAACAAATGCCCCTCGCCAAGGCGAGGTCGAGCGCGAAGCAAGTCGACCTCGGCTTGGCGAAAGTTCCGACGCAACCAGTATTTGTGCAGTCTGAACCTTCACGTCTTGGGAGGCATACTAGGTCATAGTTGACGTAGATGATTTTGCGACTCGGGGTGACATGCCCCGAATGCCGAGTGTTGTTGTAGATTAGTGCGGGTATGTACGTCCGCACTCATGCGTATGAAGAAAGCTAGTTGGGACCGATACCATCCAACCGGTCAGTCTCCTTCATCTTCATTCCATGGCGAATTAACATGCCACATCTTGAAGTGGTTTTATCAACCTAGTCGCGACCGCCTCGCCACTGCGGTGCCAGCCGACTAGATTGAAGGGTTTCACAGATTCACGCTAGCCGCACTGGCGCATTGCACTGCTCCCGTATCTTCAAGTGTCGATGCAGATGAGATGTCGGGAAGACATCAACGTCATCACCGCCTCGACGTTGCCAAAGTGGGTTGATGTAGATGAGATGCCGGGATGACATCGGCGTTAATGCCGCCCCGACATTGCCAAAGTAGGTTGGTGTAGATGAGATGTCGGGAAGACATCAGCGTCATCGCCGCCCCGACGTTGCCGAAGTAGGTTGGTGTAGATGAGACGCCCGGATGACATCGGTGTCAATGCCACCCCGACATCAACGAAGTAGGTTGGTGTAGACACTTGGAGGTCGAGGCGCGCCTAAACATCATGGCCGCCCTAATTGCCCCTCCACTTGTAAAGTGTGTGCCGTATTTGCTCGAGTTCAAGATATAAAGCAAACAAGAGCCACAAAACATAAAGAAAGAGCCAAAAAAAGGTTTTGGTGCGGGTTTTTTTTTTAAATGTTGGCTTTCCTGTTATACACTAGCTATATGTGTGATATCCGAAAAAGCCACCGAAGGACTTGTCATTGGGAACCGTCGAAATACCATGACGATTATAACTTATCCTTTTGTGCATGTGTGTGGAGACGCCGTCTTCGGAGATGCTTCCAAGAGGCAGCAGGGAGTCATACTCTAGCCCATCATGGTGTTGAGGAACCCCCACAGCTCGACCATGCCCCTGCATCACACCCCACGAACCCGAAGACTTGGGTATGGTAGGATGGGGGTAGATGGTTTTGGGACAATGGCTTGGGAATTTCCATGCCTTACCAAGGGGTGATGAACAGCTACCTTCTGCCTTCTTTTCAATGGTTCCCTTCATGCTCAGGACTATTAGACTTGACTTTTTGACTTCTTGATCTTTGCCCTCTTTTGGAGGACTTCTTGAACGTGCCGTTTGGAAGGCCATGGACTTCATGATATTTCTTGCACTTTTTGGATCTTTTCTTGAATAGCTTGAACTTCTGTGGCATTCTGCTTTGCTTGCTGGGAGACCCATCTTGAGAACTTGGAAGGCAACCATTCACCTTGGTGGACTAATGAACCCTCTGGCACTTTATCTGGAGCTTTTGGTAGCACGCCCCAGGGTTGTCACGCGGCTACGCACCAAGTTGGGCAGCCTTTTCATGATCTTTTCCTATGGTCTTCCCTGGGACGTGAGCCTCTGTGAGCGTGTTGGCTGCGGGGAAGCATGACGGCGTAGAGCCTCGACACGATGAAGTGCCCAAGTAATCTTCTCCACTGCCTCCGGAAGCATACACTTGGGACGTGTCGTGCTTTGTGGGGTGTAAGAACCGCTTCTCTTGCAACTTGGCATGTTGTGCCACCCTCCGACAAGTCCAACGGTTGCCAAATCTTCAATCACCAGCATGGTGTGGTGAGGGAAAGCCATTTTGTTTTGTTTGAAAATGGGGAAAAAATATCCACGCAATGCAAAGGAGAATGCACCATGGATTCGAGCCGTCCGAAGAATTCCCCATGAAAGAAAAAGAAATAAAAAGGAAACGGAAGAGGCAAGTTTTAGCAAGAATATTTTTTGAGAAACCTTCCGTTGATTGGGGGCATGGGCCGGGCTCCTTGAGGATCGACCAGCTGGTATGCACCCCCGTCGTAGACTTGCTCGATGGCGTAAGGTCCTTCCCACTTCGGCTCGAACTTGCCCTTCGTCTTGTGCGTGACGACGATGGGGCGCCCGAGAACGAGAACCAGCTCACCCTTCCAAAAGATGCGCTGCTTGACGACCTTGTCATAAGCTCTCACCATGTTCTAGCGATAAAGCTTCAGGTTCTGCAGGGCATGAAGATGCTCCTCTCCAAGGGCGTCAAGCTCCTGGAAGCGTAGTTGTACGTGTTCGTCTTTGGTGAGCTCATCCTGGATGGCCACCCATAAAGAGGGTAGCTGGACCTCCAGGGGAGGCATGATGGAGCGGTAAGCCCATCGCCCTAGCGATGTTCAGCCATATACCTCCGGCTTGTCGATGTCCGATGATGAAGATGTCTGGCCTCGTCAGCCCAGACAAGTGGGCGGCCTTCGCCTCGTCGGTGCCCGTCCTGATGGTGTCCGCCTCGTCGGTGTCGGACTTGATGGCTTGCCTTCGCCTCGTCGGTGCCCGGCAAGAGATGATTATCTTCATCGGTAAAGGACATGTCGGTGGTGTGGTGGCTTCGCATCGTCAGTGCTAGGACGATGTTGAGGCAGAGTGTTGACGTAGAGTCGAAGTAGACTTGAATATCGTCGCGAAGCAGTGCGGCTTGGTGACGATAGTATATGAACTTGGCGATGTAGATCATGTGGCGCCGGAGGCATGCATGACCTTATTGAGGACTTATATGTCGTGGCCGTGTACGTTGGTGCCCTCACCATCTCGCTGGATAGGAGTCGATGAAGATGGCCACCATGTCATGGCCGTGTAAGTTGGTACCCTCGCCACCTGTTGTGCATGTATGTGACACGTCGGTGCTATAGGTAGCTGCCACTGTTGAGCGAGACGTCCGCTGCCTCACAATGCCTTGTCCCGCCTGGCGCCGAGTTTATGGCAGCCGGAGGGGTGGCGCGGGGGCATCGTCTCATTGCTAGGGACGGCACGCATGCACCGCGGCTCTGATACTTTGGCTGCATATATGACCCACGACACATTCATGTATGTGTATAGTGCATGCATGGTCTTATGCCTCACGATGCATGCAGCCAAGGCATGCACCTCATGCGGTCTTGATATTCTTTCCATGCGTGCCTAGCTCGGCCACCAGGAGGTCGGGTCGTCAGTGTTTGCGATGACACCTCGCCTGGTAGTGTAGTCTTGTGCGCACCGGGCTCGGGCTACCTCCACATCGTGTTGTACGCCAGACCGGCGCGCAGGAGTGAAGATGGCGCCAGGCTGCATGCCAGCAACCTTCGCGCCGCCGTTGTCGTCTTTGGCGCCGCGGGTGAAGATGGCATTTGGCTGCACGCCAACAGCGTTCGCACTGCCGTCATTGTCTTCGGTGTTGCGGTAGTGAATATGGCACCAGGGTACGCCGGCAGCCTTTGCGCTGCCACCGTCATCTTTGGTGCCGTCGGAGTGAAGATGGCATCGGGCTGCATGCCAGCAGCCTTCTCACCGCCGCCGCTGTGCTCGGCGCCGTCCGTGCGCGGGAGTGGATATGTGGTATCGAGCTGCACGTCGGCAGCCTAAGCGGCTTGCAGAGGTGGGGACGGCGCCGAGCTGCATGCCAGCCTCCCCGGGATGCCAATGCCATCGTCTTGGGCGTTCTCCGGACCTGGGAGTGGAGACGGCACGCCGGGCGGCATGTAGGCAGTCTCCGTGTCGCCGCCAGAGCGTTCGGCGCCGCGGGAGTGAAGATGGCATTAGGCGTCCGCGGGGTGCACACTGGCAAACCAGACACCGTCGTCATGCGTGTTGCTTGGGATGGTGACGATGGCGCCGAGATGTAAGCCGTCAAACTTTGTCTTTGGCGCCGCATGAGTGAAGATGGCGCCAGGCCGCATACCAGCAGCCTTCACGCGGACGTCATCTTTGGCGCAACGGGAGTGAAGATGGCGCTGGGCTGCATGCCAGCTGCCTTCGCGCTGCCGCTGTCGTCTTTGGTCCCGCGGAAGTGAAGATTGTGCCGAGCTACACGCTGGCAGCCCAACACGGTTGATGTCGGCGCGGCTTGGAGAGGTGAAGATGGCGCCAAACTGGACGCCGGCCGCCCTAAGCCACCAACGCCGTTGCCTTGGGCTTTGTCCGTCGCATAAATGGAGGGCACGCCGGGCTGCAAGCCGACAGCCTTTGTGCCACCGACGTCGTGGTGTGAGTGAACACACATGGTGTCGGGCTGAGACGTGAGCAACACCTGTATGCCGGCGTTGCCGATTGCTGAGTTACACGACCATGCACCTATACGCCAAGTTGTTGGGCTGCACCTGTACGCCAAGACTTCTACTTGAAGATCCTGACGTGGATGTACGCGTGTGCTCTCATTATGGCGTACATTGTCAGGTCAAACGCCCGCCAAACGGAACTTGTGTTGGTCGTGCCCCTTGCCTCTGGCCGCCGACTGGTGGCAAGCTTCTCGATGTGAGGAACATGCCGGCCTATGGGCTGCCCAATGGGGAGCTCCGGTGGGGATGCCAATGCGCGCCTTCGCCCATGCGAGATAGACATGAACATCCGGGCACGTGATGACATTGACAGCAAGTGGTGCTCTTGCCACGACGACCGCAAAGGTTGATTAGCAATATGCCACCGGATGAGCGGCACAGTCCTCGACTGTAGCCATGCCCCTGCATGACCTGTCAATGTTGTGGTTGGCGACATGCGATGTCGGGACCTTGCGAGCAAGTTTGCGGTAGGTTAGTTGTCGCCGCTCCAACAGAGCCTTCTTCAGAGTGCAGCTACCCTTTGCAGAGAGCCCCGCATTGGGGAGCTCCGAGCCATATGGAAGGCGCCTCCATCATAGCCTTGGTTGGAAAGCCCTCCGCCCCTTGTTCGATGGATGCTCCCAGAATGCTGAGCTTCTACTCATAGTTGATGAAGCTCGTCTTAGTGCATAGATGGCACCTCCTTGGTTTAGGAAGTGCCTCCATGCTACCATCTTGCATGTTGGAGAAGATCTTGAAGACGAAATCGACGACCATTATTGCGCAGCAAAGATGGGAGGAGAACCAGGTCCCACCGGGCGTGCTAATTTGTTTGACACGAGAAAAACGTACGACACTCCGCGAGGTAGGGGCGGTATCGTCGTTCTCTCATTCGCACCAGGGAATGGTAAAAAGAAAGAAAGTGTGCGGGCGTGCCAGTGTATCATGAATACACAAAGAAAAAAATTTGAGGGAAAAGTATTTCATTAATCTTTGAGATAACAAATATAATTCCCATATGATTGCGCTTCGTGTGGCCTGCTAGCACGGCCAGCCTGACTATGGCGATTGTGCGATCTCTTGGTTCCCGGGGCCTCGAAAGGCTCCCGGTTAATTAATCCTGTGGGTTACGCCACGAGACACCTCCGATTAAGCCGTGTGGTCGTCTTCGTCGTCTTTGCTTCACGTCCTGCATATATGATGATGGTGAAGTGTGTGGGCAGCGGCAGAGCCCGTGTCCTCGTCGGTACACGCGCCGCTGAAAACGTGGCCTTTGCTCCGGCCTCGCCCGCCCTCGCCGTTGCACCTCGTCGGTCTTGAACGGCGATGATGAGTGTTGTTGAAGTAGCATGATGCAGTCCGCTTGGCTTGGACTTCTAGACGACTTTAACGGCTTCGTCGGGGTGTGCAAGGGGTATGCCTCGCGAGTGTAACTTTAGGAGACCGACGTCGGTGTAGAACCAACGCTCGCAGTCTAAGCCGGCTTGGCCGGAGTGGTCGGCACCACGTCTAGCCCGGCGCCGAGTACACGGCAGCCGGCGTAGTCGAAGGCACCGTCTCACAAGGTCACGGAGAGGTGACGTCGGGTCGGATTCATGGCGAAGTGGCAGAGCTCGTCGCGCAGTATGGCGCCATGAGCTGCCATGACCATGCACGTGCATGGGACATGCACTCAATGCATGCACGCACAGCTAGCTCGATCCATGCAGGCTTCAGACTTGCTCCATTGCTTGAATCATGCTGCTGTTGATCTTCTCGTCAAGCTATCCTAGCTAGCTCGACCAGGCCGGTCTCGGATAGACACCAACGACCCGCGGGTGGGTCAGCTCTTCTACCGGAACCTGTACGCCGCTTCGGTCCTGTAAGCAAGGCTTGCACGCCGAGCGTCAGGCTAAACGTCTATTTGGGCATCGTCCACGGAAGTGAATATGCCGCCGTGCTGCACTCCGGCATGGTGCCACCGATGTCATCTTCGGCGCCGTCTGTGCGCGGATATGGAGAAGATGCCGGGCTGCACGCCAGCAGCCTTGGTGCTGCAGTTGTTGTTGTGGTTGGGGAAATATCAAGGGCGCCAGGCTACGCGACAGCCCTGAGCCGCTGATGTCGTCTCACTGGTGGAAAAAGGGGCTTCCATTCGACCCTTTTGTCTCGAACCAAATTCGATCCGCGACCAAAGGGTTCATCAGTCCCGGTTCATTTCAAAATGTGGGCCAGGGAGCATTAGTCCCGGTTCAAAAGGGACCTTCAGTCCCAGTTTCACCTAACAGCCGGGACTAATGCCCCGTGAACCTTTAGTCCCGACTCGTAGCACCAACCGGGACTAAAGGTGCCCTTTAGTCCCGGTTGGTGCCACGAGCCGGGACCAATCACCCATTCAAACGAACCGCCCACTTCGCGCCAGTTATCCTCGACGACATTAACGACGACGCTTCGTATATCGTCGTGCTGATCGGGAACCGCCGGCGACGCGTTGGAACTCGATCTGCATTCACATCGCCGGCGTGTGCTCTCTCATCTTCTCCCTCTTTCACTATATAAATCACTCAACATTTGATCATCTTCTTCCCCAAAACATCCCTCTTCTTCTTCCCCAAAACCTCTCCCACACATCACCATACCGCCGGCGCCCGCGAGCTCTCCCTCGGCGACAATGGAGGAGCAACAATGGCCCCGGTCTCGGGTCTACTACGTGGTCATCGAAGAGATGAACTTCACCATCACGGAGACCCTCCGTGCTTCGAGGGTGGAGAAGTGGATCGGCAAGGTCAAGCGCCGGTTCCTCGACGACGCACCGGTCAAGTGCGTGGGCTTGGATTGTGAGTTCACCACTCACGAGGTCCCGCAGCGTGCCGCCGTCCTTCAACTCTCGGTGGCGTCCGAGATATTGATCTTCCAAATTTGTAAGGCCAATGCCGTGCCGCAACTCCTCAAGGACTTCTTGAAGAACACCACCATCAAGTTTGTTGGTGCCGCCATCGACAATGATCTGCGCAAGCTAAGCCCATACGGAATTGTTATTCCGTCCGCATATGATCTTCAACAAGTTGTCCCAAACCCCACTAGCAAGCCAACGCCGAGTCTCTATGATTTGGCCAATGCTATTATTGGGACACATCTTGAGAAGAAGAAGAGGGACAACAAGAAGAAGAAGGACAAGAAGAAGAAGGGAGAAGAAGAAGAAGAAGAAGAAGAAGAAGAAAAAAAAGAAAAGAAAAGAAGAAGATGATCTAATTTTTGGTTGGGAAAAAGTTCCATTGAGCATGAACCAACTAAAATATGCCGCTTTAGATGCTCGCCTAGGCTTTGAGATAGCTAGGAGATTCTGGAAGCTAAATGGCTACAATAGCAATGTTGATCGTCTTAACCTTAATAATTAGGTGGATGATTATATATATGTATGGAAAAATGTTGGATGAGCAATTGGAAAAATGTTGGATGAGCCATATTGGATGAGTATGTTTGAAAAAATGTACTCCATTTGTTTCGGTTAACAAGTCAATTAATTTTCGAATTTGTGATTTTTCAAGTATTTTTGCTTTTTTGAATATTTTAATCATCCGAAAATTAATAATTAAATTATATATAAAGAATATTTGAAATTCATTGGTGCTTATTATTCGTAATCATTGTTTCTTATTTTGTGAATTTATTTGGAATTTAAAAAAGTAATATTATATATTACCAAAGTGTATAGGTTAATAGAATAGGTACCATACCATTATCAAGAAGTCGCGAGCGCAGTCTTGGAAGCTAGTAGGAAGGAATGGAGAAGTTAAGCGTGCTAAGGGTGGAGCAGTGTGAGGATGGGTGACCGACGGGAAGTGAGGACCACAAGTACTTGTAATTTGATATGTGATATGGAGTGAGAGCCATAAGTATCTAATTCTATATGAGAATAGAGATGATTAGATAATAGAGAAATAAAGAAAAATACAGAAATAAAGAAAATACAGAAATTCTGAAACAGAAAATACAATTTTATACCGAATGGACCTATAGTCCCGGTCCGTGTTAGGAACCGGGACCAAAGGTCCTCAAGCCGCAAACACATGCCCAGGGCCACGTGGCGGACATTGGTCCCGGTTCATAAACGACCGGGACTAAAGGCTGAAGCCTTTAGTCGCGCTTTGTTAGTCCCGGTTGCCGAAACCGGGATTAATGGTCTTTACAAACGGGATTGAAGGCCTTTTTTCCACCAGTGCTGGCATCATCCGCCGGGGAAATCAAGAGCGCGCCAGGCTGCACGCCGGCAGCCTCCGTGATGCCGTCATCGTGGTCGGGGAAGTATCGTGGGCGCCATGCTGCACGCCGGCAGCCCCGAGCTGCCGACACCATCTTCTTGGGCTTCGTTCGCCGTGTGACTCAAGAGCGCGCCCGGCTGTACACCGCAGCCTTCGCCCTGTCATGTCATGGTTGGGAAAGTATCATGGGCGCCGGCCTGCGCGCGCCGGCAGCCCTGAGGCCCGCGGACGCCATCGTCTTGGGCATCGTCCGGACGTGGGAGTGGAGACGGCGTTCCGGCTGCACGCCGGCAGTCTCCATGCCGTCGCCGTCGTCTAGGGTAAGCGTCGACGAAGTGAATGCCGAGCTACACACCGGCAGCCTCCACGCTGCCCTTGTTGTCCTCGACGTCGTCCACAGAATTGAAGATGACGCCGGACTGCCTGTCGGCAGCCTCTGCGCCGACGTCTTCAGTGTCGTCGGAGTGAAGGTGGCACCTTGGTTGCACGGCGGTAGCCTTCGAGCACCGACACCGCCATCGTGGACGCCATCCATGGGAGTGAAGATGTCAGGCTGTACGCGAGCACCGGGTACCATCGTCTTCGCATAGGTCGGAGATGTGAAAATGGCGCCGAGTTGCACACTGGCCACCTACTCCATCGTCGGCGGGTGTGGTCCAAGGTGATGAAGAAGACGCCAGTGTGCACACCGTCCGTCTACGCCGTCTTCGGCGCCGTCCAAGGTGGTGAAGCGGGCGCCGGGCTGCATGTAGGCTGCCTATGCCGTCGACCTCGGCGTGGTCCAAGGTGGTGAAGAAGACGCCGGGGGTGCACACCGTCCGTCTACGCCGTCTTCGGCGCCGTCCAAGGTGGTGAAGCGGGCGCCGGGCTGCATGTAGGCTGCCTATGCCGTCGACCTCGGCGTAGTCCAAGGTGGTGAAGAGGGTGCTGGGCTGCACCCGACGCCGTCATCTTGGGTGATGTCCGCCACGGGAGTCGAGGGTGTGTAGGGCTGCAAGCTGGCAACCTCCATGCCGCCGTCGTCGTGATGGTCGGGGGAGTAGCGTGGGCACCGGATTGTAGGCCGGAGGCCTCATCGCCATCGTCCTTGACGCGGTTCGAGGTGGTGAAGACGTAGGTGAGCTGCACCTAGCACCATCATCTTGGACGATGTCTGCCGCGGACATCGAGGGTGCGTAGGGCTGCACTCTGGTAGCCTCCACGCCGTCGTTCTTTTGGTGGTCGTGGGCGCCGAGCTGTACGTCGGCAGCCTTGCCGCCAGCCCCTATATTATCTCCTCGTGGTGCCGTACCACATCTCTTCCAACGGCAGCAGGTGCAATGCCGTCTCCCAGCGAGGTGAATGCATGCCTGTGTTGAATAGACAAAAGAAGAGAGAAGAGAGGGAGTGTTAACCTGTATTCTCACCATTAGGGATCGTTAGCTTCTCCATGGCAGTTCTTCCTTGATCTTGATGTATATGCTGTTTTGGGTGTGTTAATGGATTGGAGCTGCATGGCTTGTGCGTGACTTCTCCCTCTAGGTGTGAGCCGTCTCTTGCCGACGGTGCCACGGCCGGTTGTTCTTGGCGCCGCGCGCGGACGGCGGCCTCTGCCGATGTCCGACGTGTGATGGTTCTCCCAGTCTTCCTCTTGCTTCTGATCCGATCTCCTGTGCCTCCGCAGCGGGCGACGCCGGATGGATGGCAATCGAGCGCTGGTTATTCGGAATCTGTTTCGTGCGGAGATGCTTATCTTATCGCCCGGGCGCTAGCTCTCCGGCGGAACCGCGGCTTTCCAATGAAGTCTGTTTCGCTCTGATGCTTATCAGATTGCACGACCAGCTGGCCAAAATATCTTGTACACTTGAGCAAACGGATCCGGTATGCTGACCGCGCGCGTATACACGAATCGGCCGGCGTATACGCGCAGCCGTAGATTGTACGGCTTGTACCCGTACGCGTGAGCTTGGATTCATGCATGCACGTTCGATGGCTCAAACGATTTGCTAGCTTCATGCATATGCAAGTATTGGATCGATCAAACGGATGATCAGTTCCATGCATGCACATAAGCAACTTGCTGTTGGTACTAGCTTAGACTTGCATTTAAATTTGTCGCCGGCTTGTTAGCCGCGTACAAAAAAGCGTCGAACAAATGCCCCTCGCCAAGGCGAGGTCGAGCGCGAAGCAAGTCGACCTCGGCTTGGCGAAAGTTCCGAGCAACCAGTATTTGTGCAGTCTGAACCTTCACGTCTTGGGAGGCATACTAGGTCATAGTTGACGTAGATGATTTTGCGACTCGGGGTGACATGCCCCGAATGCCGATGTTGTTGTAGATTAGTGCGGGTATGTACGTCCGCACTCATGCGTATGAAGAAAGCTAGTTGGGACCGATACCATCCAACCGGTCAGTCTCCTTCATCTTCATTCCATGGCGAATTAACATGCCACATCTTGAAGTGGTTTTATCAACCTAGTCGCGACCGCCTCGCCACTGCGGTGCCAGCCGACTAGATTGAAGGGTTTCACAGATTCACGCTAGCCGCACTGGCGCATTGCACTGCTCCCGTATCTTCAAGTGTCGATGCAGATGAGATGTCGGGAAGACATCAAAGTCATCACCGCCTCGACGTTGCCAAAGTGGGTTGATGTAGATGAGATGCCGGGATGACATCGGCGTTAATGCCGCCCCGACATTGCCAAAGTAGGTTGGTGTAGATGAGATGTCGGGAAGACATCAGCGTCATCGCCGCCCCGACGTTGCCGAAGTAGGTTGGTGTAGATGAGACGCCCGGATGACATCGGTGTCAATGCCACCCCGACATCAACGAAGTAGGTTGGTGTAGACACTTGGAGGTCGAGGCGCGCCTAAACATCATGCCGCCCTAATTGCCCCTCCACTTGTAAGTGTGTGCCGTATTTGCTCGAGTTCAAGATATAAGCAAACAAGAGCCACAAAACATAAAGAAAGAGCCAAAAAAGGTTTTGGTGGGGTTTTTTTTTTTAAATGTTGGCTTTCCTGTATACACTAGCTATATGTGTGATATCCGAAAAAGCCACGAAGGACTTGTCATTGGAACCGTCGAATACCATGACGATTATAACTTATCCTTTTGTGCATGTGTGTGGAGACGCCGTCTTCGGAGATGCTTCCAAGAGGCAGCAGGGAGTCATACTCTAGCCCATCATGGTGTTGAGGAACCCCCACAGCTCGACCATGCCCCTGCATCACACCCCACGAACCCGAAGACTTGGGTATGGTAGGATGGGGGTAGATGGTTTGGGACAATGGCTTGGGAATTTCCATGCCTTACAAGGGGTGATGAACAGCTACCTTCTGCCTTCTTTTCAATGGTCCCTTCATGCTCAGGACTATTAGACTTGACTTTTTGACTCTTGATCTTTGCCTCTTTTGGAGGACTTCTGAACGTGCCGTTTGGAAGGCCATGGACTTCATGATATTTCTGCACTTTTTGGATCTTTTCTTGAATAGCTTGAACTTCTGTGGCATTCTGCTTGCTTGCTGGGAGGACCCATCTTGAGAACTTGGAAGGCAACCATTCACCTTGGTGGACTAATGAACCCTCTGGCACTTTATCTGGAGCTTTTGGTAGCACGCCCCAGGTTGTCACGCGGCTACGCACCAAGTTGGGCAGCCTTTTCATGATCTTTTCCTATGGTCTTCCCTGGGACGTGAGCCTCTGTGAGCGGTGTTGGCTGCGGG
This sequence comes from Dactylis glomerata, assembly GCA_007115705.1. Lineage (NCBI taxonomy): Eukaryota > Viridiplantae > Streptophyta > Magnoliopsida > Poales > Poaceae > Dactylis > Dactylis glomerata. The sequence goes on from QXEO01001499.1 coordinate 18,977, forward strand.
GAAGCATGACGGCGTAGAGCCTCGACACGATGAAGTGCCCAAGTAATCTTCTCCACTGCCTCCGGAAGCATACACTTGGGACGTGTCGTGCTTTGTGGGGTGTAAGAACCGCTTCTCTTGCAACTTGGCATGTTGTGCCACCCTCCGACAAGTCCAACGGTTGCCAAATCTTCAATCACCAGCATGGTGTGGTGAGGGAAAGCCATTTTGTTTTGTTTGAAAATGGGGAAAAAATATCCACGCAATGCAAAGGAGAATGCACCATGGATTCGAGCCGTCCGAAGAATTCCCCATGAAAGAAAAAGAAATAAAAAGGAAACGGAAGAGGCAAGTTTTAGCAAGAATATTTTTGAGAAACCTTCCGTTGATTGGGGGCATGGCCGGGCTCCTTGAGGATCGACCAGCTGGTATGCACCCCCGTCGTAGACTTGCTCGATGGCGTAAGGTCCTTCACTTCGGCTCGAACTTGCTTCGTCTTGTGCGTGACGACGATGGGGCGCCCGAGAAACGAGAACCAGCTCACTTCCAAAAGATGCGCTGCTTGACGACTTGTCATAAGCTCTCACCATGTTACTAGCGATAAAGCTTCAGGTTTGCAGGGCATGAAGATGCTCCCGCCAAGGGCGTCAAGCTCCTGGAAGCTAGTTGTACGTGTTCGTCTTTGGTGAGCTCATCCTGGATGGCCACCCATAAAGAGGGTAGCTGGACCTCCAGGGGAGGCATGATGGAGCGGTAAGCCCATCGCCCTAGCGATGTTCAGCCATATACCTCCGGCTTGTCGATGTCCGATGATGAAGATGTCTGGCCTCGTCAGCCCAGACAAGTGGGCGGCCTTCGCCTCGTCGGTGCCCGTCCTGATGGTGTCCGCCTCGTCGGTGTCGGACTTGATGGCTTGCCTTCGCCTCGTCGGTGCCCGGCAAGAGATGATTATCTTCATCGGTAAAGGACATGTCGGTGGTGTGGTGGCTTCGCATCGTCAGTGCTAGGACGATGTTGAGGCAGAGTGTTGACGTAGAGTCGAAGTAGACTTGAATATCGTCGCGAAGCAGTGCGGCTTGGTGACGATAGTATATGAACTTGGCGATGTAGATCATGTGGCGCCGGAGGCATGCATGACCTTATTGAGGACTTATATGTCGTGGCCGTGTACGTTGGTGCCCTCACCATCTCGCTGGATAGGAGTCGATGAAGATGGCCACCATGTCATGGCCGTGTAAGTTGGTACCCTCGCCACCTGTTGTGCATGTATGTGACACGTCGGTGCTATAGGTAGCTGCCACTGTTGAGCGAGACGTCCGCTGCCTCACAATGCCTTGTCCCGCCTGGCGCCGAGTTTATGGCAGCCGGAGGGGTGGCGCGGGGGCATCGTCTCATTGCTAGGGACGGCACGCATGCACCGCGGCTCTGATACTTTGGCTGCATATATGACCCACGACACATTCATGTATGTGTATAGTGCATGCATGGTCTTATGCCTCACGATGCATGCAGCCAAGGCATGCACCTCATGCGGTCTTGATATTCTTTCCATGCGTGCCTAGCTCGGCCACCAGGAGGTCGGGTCGTCAGTGTTTGCGATGACACCTCGCCTGGTAGTGTAGTCTTGTGCGCACCGGGCTCGGGCTACCTCCACATCGTTTGTACGCCAGACCGGCGCGCAGGAGTGAAGATGGCGCCAGGCTGCATGCCAGCAACCTTCGCGCCGCCGTTGTCGTCTTTGGCGCCGCGGGTGAAGATGGCATTTGGCTGCACGCCAACAGCGTTCGCACTGCCGTCATTGTCTTCGGTGTTGCGGTAGTGAATATGGCACCAGGGTACGCCGGCAGCCTTTGCGCTGCCACCGTCATCTTTGGTGCCGTCGGAGTGAAGATGGCATCGGGCTGCATGCCAGCAGCCTTCTCACCGCCGCCGCTGTGCTCGGCGCCGTCCGTGCGCGGGAGTGGATATGTGGTATCGAGCTGCACGTCGGCAGCCTAAGCGGCTTGCAGAGGTGGGGACGGCGCCGAGCTGCATGCCAGCCTCCCCGGGATGCCAATGCCATCGTCTTGGGCGTTCTCCGGACCTGGGAGTGGAGACGGCACGCCGGGCGGCATGTAGGCAGTCTCCGTGTCGCCGCCAGAGCGTTCGGCGCCGCGGGAGTGAAGATGGCATTAGGCGTCCGCGGGTGCACACTGGCAAACCAGACACCGTCGTCATGCGTGTTGCTTGGGATGGTGACGATGGCGCCGAGATGTAAGCCGTCAAACTTTGTCTTTGGCGCCGCATGAGTGAAGATGGCGCCAGGCCGCATACCAGCAGCCTTCACGCGGACGTCATCTTTGGCGCAACGGGAGTGAAGATGGCGCTGGGCTGCATGCC
>QXEO01001501.1:0-21810 GCA_007115705.1 Dactylis glomerata
GCCCGGAGAACGTGCCGGAACTCACAACCTTCAAATAACCACTTAACTGCTGCACTAGGAAACGGTATGATGCCATGTTAGCATCATGCGCGTCCCATATGCCGGAACACTGCTGAATCACCAAGTCAGAATCCCAAGCACATAATCCGGCGAATTCCTATGTCCTTAGACACCTTCAGGCCATGCACAAGTGCCTCATATTCCGCCACATTATTTGATGCTGCAAATGAATCTGCAGGACGTATCTCAGCTGGTCATTCTTTGGAACTGAGAACTATGCCGGCACCCAAGCCATGGATTGTCTTGGACCCATCGAAATGCATCCTCCAATAATTGGCATCTGGCAATGGTGGCTCATACTGTATCTCGGCCCAGTCAATAAAGAAATCAGCCAAGACCTGGGACTTGATTGTATCTCTTTCATACTGCGGTGTATATGGTGAAAGCTCTATTGCCCACTTTGCTATCCGGCCGCTGGCATCTTTGTTGCCTATAATTTCCGAGATAGGGGCCTCGGCCACTACCCGGATTGGATGCTCTTGGAAGTAATGCTTGAGCTTCTTGGCCGCCATATAGACACCATAGGTCATCTTCTGATAGTGGGGGTAATTTTGCTTTGAGGTGGAGAGGACTTCACTCAGATAATATACCGGCCGCTGCACGGTTTTGCCTCCTTCCTCTCGCTCTACTACCACCACAGCACTGACAACTCGGTTGGTTGCCGCTATATAGAGCAACATTGGCTCCCGGGGCATCGGAGACGCTAATACCGGCGCTGTTGACAACAACTGTTTCAATTCCTTGAAAGCTGCATCTGCTTGCGTTGTCCAGACAAATGTGTCGGACTTTTTCATCAACTGATATAACGGCAGGCTTTCTCTCCCAGCCGGCTTATGAAGCGCTCAGGGATGCGAGGCACCCAGTGAACTTCTGTACTTCCCTCAAATCTGTCGGCGGCTTCATCCTTTCTATGGCACGAATCTTGCCGGGATTCACCTCAATACCCCGGCTGGAACAAGGAAACCGAGCAACTTGCCCGCCGGCACACCAAAGGTGCACTTAGCCGGATTCAACTTCATCCGGAATCTCCTCAGGTTCCCAAAGGTTTCCCGGAGATCATCTATGAGAGTCTTGCTCTCCTTGGTTTTTATGACGATATCATCGACATATACCTGCACATTTTTATCTATCTGATCGTGCAAACACTTTTGCATACACCTTTGGTAAGTTGCGCCGGCATTTCTTAAACCGAACGGCATAGTGAGATAGCAATAAGCCCCGTACGGGGTAATAAAGGATGTCTTTATTTGATCTGGCTCAACAAGGGATCTGGTGGAAACCAGAATAGGCATCTACAAATGATAACAGTTCACATCCGGCTGTGGAATCAATCACTTGATCGATCCGAGGCAGCGGGAATGGATCTTTAGGACATGCCTTATTCAAGTTGGTGTAATCAACACACATCCGCCATACTTTCACTATGGCGGGCTCATCTTTCTTCTTTTCCACCAAAACCGGATTAGACACCCAATCCGGATGAAGTACTTCTTGATAAAGCCAGAGGCTAAGAGCCTGGCCACTTCCTCCCATATGGCTTTCCTTCTATCGCCGGCATTCCGCCGGAGCGGCTGCTTCACTGGCTTAGCATCGGTCTCACATGCAATGCGTGCTCAGCCAGCTCCCTCGGCACACCTTGCAGGTCCGAAGTAGACCATGCAAAGATATCCCGATTCTCACGGAGGAAGCTGATGAGCTCGCTTTCCTATTTGGGATCCAAACTTGCCCCAACCAGGGCATGGCGCTCCGGGAAAGCTTCATCCAGAGGCACCTTTTTGACTTCCTTGCCTACTTGAAAAGAAGCACTGCCGCCGGGATTTGTCATGCCCGGCATATATTTGCCGGCCACGACCGTCTCGCAATCTCCACTGCTCGCTTGAGCCTCTTCCTTCTCTGCAATGATCAGAGTCTCGGCCAGATTGGATCCCGGTGGCGCATGCCATCGAACGCTTGTAATCACCAATGATGGTATCTCCTCCGGGTCCCGGCATCTTCATCTTCAGATACGCCACATGCGTAGAGGCCATGAAGCCAGTGCCGGCTTCCCAGCAAAGCATGGTAGGGGCTCTCCAGATCAACCACCTCGAACATGAGGTTTTCCACCCTGCAGTTATCCCGGCTGCCAAACATGACATCCATCCGGATCTTGCCCATCGGCGCACACGAAAGTCCCGGCACAATGCCGTGGAACGTGGTCTTGCTTGGTTCCAGCATATTTTCCTTGATTCCCAGCTTCTCCATCGTATCTCGATACATGATGTTGATGCTGCTTCCATTATCAATGAGGACCTTGCTGAACCACTTATTAGCCGCCCGACAATGTCGGATCCACACAGAGCATACCCGCGGGGTTTGGCATGATCCTGGGATGATCTGCCCTGTCCCAACCAACAGCCTGGTCAGACCAGTACATCAGCTTTGGCACAGCCGACATAACGGCATTCACCTCCAGACTCCGCCGGTACAAGCTCTGCTTGTCTGTTCTCTCGGTCTCAAAGACCATATAGCTCTGATCATACTCCTTGTACTCATTCCGGCCCGCTCCTGGGCCTCCGGCGTTATATTCCGGATTATAGCTCTGGTCAACTTGATTTACGCCGGCATTTCCGGCGTTGCTCTGATTCCCAGGATTAACCGGCCTAGGTGGGACTGCAATTGTATTGGCACCTGTCAACGGCGATGGAGCTGCCGGGACAGAGGGTCTAGCCGGTCCCCAGGGACCTGCACGACCTGCTAATATGTCGTCCAGCCACGAACAGTTCCTTGTCAAATGGTTTGCCGGCTTTCCCGGCTGGAATGTGTGAAACACACAAGGCTTGTCCATGGCAAGACCCACAGTATACTTCGGCCACTGCTTCTTCTGGCCGGCGGCTCCGCCGGCATTCTTGTTGGTCCAGACATTCTTCTTCTGGAACGGCTGTGCTTGCTGCTGCGGCTGCTGCTGAGGCTGCTGATAGTTCTCATATCTCGGACGCTGGCTACTGCCGGCGCCCCCTTGCTCTTCCTCCACAGCTGCAACTTGTGCTGCCCCATACCGGTAATCCGGCCTCATCTCTCTCTTATTCCGGTTATCCGGGCGAATATTGCCCTGGTCTCCGGCATTGCTGGTGTTCCCCTGGGTTTGCCCCTGTCCTTGTGAATCGAGACTGGGCTGCTTGGGATCTCCCAGAGCATAACTATCAGCGATCTTGATTGTTTCGGCCAGCGTGGCCGGCATTTGCCTCTGAAGCTTTTGCCACAGCATGGTGCCATGTGGCACCCATGAGCGAACCACATGATGGCCTGCTGCTCATTGATTCCTTCGCAGGAATTGCGCAACGTGCACCACCTGGTCAGATAGTCACGGTCAGTCTCATTCACTCCTTGCCGGCAGTTAGCCAGCTGCTGCGGACGGTTGGGCCTCTTGTATGTACTGGTAAAGTTCGACACAAACTGCTCTTCGAAATCAATCCAGCCGTTGATACTCCCGGCCGGCAAATTATTCAGCCATATCCTGGCTGGACCTTCCAACATCTGCGGCACATATCGTACCGCCCATCTGAGGTTTCCTCCGGCGATGTTCACCGCTGTGGAGTAATCCTCCAACCAATCTTCCGGCTTCGTACTGCCATTATATTCCTCGCGCCACGCGCGCTGGAAGAAGTAAGGCACCGGCTCCCCATAATCCGGGGTCCGAAACACATAGGGCCCGGAGCTCCTTGTCTCTCCACCAACTCTGATTGGTGGAGCTTGTCCAGCTTGAAACGTGCATCATTGGCTTCCAAGGACCGAGGTCCAAGCCGGGATGATTGGGCCTGCGATCATCTGCTGCTGCTGCTCCGGCTGATGCTCACTATGCCGGCCTTGCTGATGCTGCTGCTGATATCCCGCCCTGGCAAGGGCGGAATTGCCGTCATCCTCTCGATGTCCCGGATGGCCTGCACCCTGCTGCTGCGCTGCACCTCCGGCGCCCTGTTGCTGACGCCGGGCTGCACTGTTACTCCGGCCACCACCGGCCGCTGCTCTTCATGCCCGGCCGGCACATCTGGCCGGGCCTTGCTGCCGACATACTTGTCAGCTTGGCCGACATTCTTCTGCACCATCGCCTGCTTTCCGGCGGCAGCCGGATCGTACACCTGGATCTGCTTGTCCCGGCGGCCAGAGGTCACACTTCCGGCACGCCGGGCGCTAGGATGCGGGGACGAGGCTTGGCCCCTCGACCTGCGCCGGCACCTCCGCCGACACAATGTACTGGGATGCCCCGGCACCTGGGTTTGCCTTCTTAAAGGCCTCCTGCTGCTTGTAGCTTCAGACAAAAGTTGGTTAAGCCGGGCTTGCTGCTCACGCAGTGCTTCGCCGGATAAACAAGATAAATCCTTAGCTACCTCGGCCGCTGCTCTAAGGTTCTTTACTGGCGAACTATAGACTACCTTAGGCACAGTACTAGTTGCAGTATGACTCTTATCTCTAGCATCTTTTCCTATCTCAGCATTAAGATTTCTGCCTCTAGTTCTAACCTCTTCTATCCGGCTAGGCCGGATTACTACAGGAGTAAAACCATGGGCTGCCTCATACTCACGGAGTTGCCGGTTAAACCGTTCGCGCTCCTGGTTCATGGCCAGGGCCTCGTCGACGAGGGCCTGACGAGATCCCTCCAGGACCTCCCTTGTCTGCTCCGGATCAACGCCGGATCGCACCGGCTCGAGAAGCCGGTCGATGATGGGAAGAAGAACCTCGCCCCTAGCCGGCACACCGGAAGTGCCGGCCAGGTTCTCCGCACGCTCCAACGGAGGACGCGCCGACCTCTTGACCTTCGGCGGCTCCGGAGGAGAAGCTCCGGCCGCTGCTGCTTTGCCGGCATCTTCCGCCGGCGGCACGGATGTGCCGGCCATCATCACCTCAGCCGACTCTACTGAGCGAGCGCTACGCCCAGCGTGAGCCAGCCGATGTGACGGAGGATCCGACGCCACCAGCACCTCCTTCCTGCAAATTCTCTCAGTTCCCACGTACACCTCGTGGGAACCGAAAGACATAATCCGGCCATCCCTGGGGAACGGCCGGCCACCGAGACAACCGGCGTTGTCACTGACGAAACTGAGCGAGCCTAGCCTCTGGACGAGGCCAGAGACCACGCGCACTCCCGAAGCTGCTATCACAGACCCCGTCCGAATGAACACTCCGCCCAGCATATCGATCTGCCCCACGGTGGGCGCCAAATGTCGTCGTGGTGAAACAACATATGCCATAGGATGGCTTAAATGGGGGCCGAACTAGATGCTGGAGGATTCGGGAGAGGGGAACGAGCTAAAAAGCACGACAGAAAGAGACACTGATCTACCCAGGTTCGGGGCTCTCGTAAGGAGATAACACCCCTACTCCTGCTCTACTGATTGTATATGGTCGATGTAGTACACAACAATGGTGCTTCCAAGCTCTCTGCTAGAGAAGGAAGATGAACTGCTAAGTGTAGGAACACTGAGTCACCAACCCTCTACCAGGGCTCCCTATGCCACCTTATATAGTGGTGGCCAGGGTTACAACGGTCATAGACCACAGACACGGGCTACACTCCAAATAGGGCTTGTGACGAAGGCACCGACCATTGACTTCCCCTGATTGCTCTCGATGGGACTTCATATCCCTGTACCTTGTACCTTTGAACTGTGACCTTACCTCTCTGAGGTAAGCTCGTACTTGTGCACAGTGAGGGTTGGTAACCACCACTGTGCACCCTGCCACCATACTCTGCTACCATGCTTGGATGTTTTCTTCCTTGATTGTAGGGATGTGACACTAGCTGACTTTATATTCCCGGATATGACCGTTGGCCATACCCGGACTTATATGCCGGACCAACGACCTACGAAGGTCGGGTAATCCGGCCTCCCCTGCTCCTGCACAACACACCAAATGGTTAGGCCGGCATATCTAAGTATATGCCGGCACACATATATAGTAGGCCGGTAATCCGGCATATCCAAGTATCAGCCGGGATACACACATATGCGGCCTGGCCGATACTCTTATATTCCGGCCAGGCCCTTCCTTGATAACCCGGCATAAGTCAACCATAGACCAGGCATCTTTCTAGTCTCTTGACCCTACCGGGGGTCATCCCCCCGACAGCTCCTGACAAAACCACAGACATGTCGAGCGCGTCACGAGAGGGTTGAAACACAGAAAGTAGAAACAGTACCAAGGCCCAAAACTCAGAGGCTAACTAGGGCAGAACACTAGCAGTGAAGTTGCATCACGAGCTCCTCATCACACCACTGAGTATAAGCAGACTGAGCATCACGATAAGTGGAGAGAGCCTCAGAGAAATCCGCTACCTGCTGATCATAAGCATCGACTGCTGCATCATCGACGGTCTTGGCTACAACCCTGTCATCGTCAAAAGCATCAGCAGTAATAACCGATAGTGTCGTTGGAATTGGAGCCACTGGAAAAGGGGGCGCAACAGACAGGGGACCTCGCCACAGAGAACACCCCAAAGTCGAAGTTCCCGCATGTGAACACGCATGTAGGCTGCAAAGTCCGCATATTTGGTACCATCAAATTTCGTCGGGCATGGAGGAAGAGCAACATAGCTCGATGAAGACGAAGCCATAGTTGTACAACCTCCTTTTTTGGAAACCAAATCTGGATCTAGATCAGATCCCGGTCAACCGTCGCTCAACCGAGCTGGATCGAAGCCGGCTCGAGCTGCTTTGAGGACAGGATGAATCAGGCCAACCCAAAGCAGGCTGATGAGACAGCCAGGCGGCAAACCACAGGCGGCGACGACAGGAGCAAGGGCGATGGCACGAGCAAGGGCGGCGGCGACGACCAGAGCTAGGGCGGCAGCGGTCGGATCAAGGGCGACGGTGGCTAGATCCAAGCAGCGGCAGCCAAATCCGAGTGGCACAGGCCGAAGATGACCCGGTAGCGGCTAGAATCGGCCGGCGGGGCAGAATACGGGCGGGGACAAAGAGAATCATCCGGAGTCTACAGAAAACGACTAGGATCTCGGGAATGGGACGAGCTTGCACGAGCCCGAGCGTGTGAGTAGAGAAGTCGAGGAAAAGAGAAGCAATCAGGCACGCGGACAGAGATTCGGCCGGCGGCGGCGGTGGAATGGCAACGAGCACAGAGTTGAAGCATGCTAGAGACCCTAACCTGGGGCTCCGATACCATGTTAGGAATGTGGAAGAGCAACTATCACAGGGGGCAAAGGACAATACATGTACATGTGTGGGCAATATGTACAAAGCCTCTTGTACTATGGGGAAATAGAAAAACTAGACCACACTGTCTAACAGCATAACAGAAATTTGCAGGTAATTAAACAGCAAGCAGAACCTTTTTCTTTGTTTTTTTCATTTGTTGATCACTGAGTTATTCATAACCGCCTATGCAGTTCATATATGTACGTCGTCTTAATTTTGTGGATTGCATGATGCCCTTTTGCTAAATGAAGCCATATATATACTCCCAGATGTTCAGCCGCGATAAAAATAGGCTGGATTACCAATTATTCTCCGTACAAGAGGTGCTTTTAGGTCTCTTGGATGGGAGTGCTGATATTGGCCACATTGTTACTGGATGTTGAGGTGTTCGTGATGATCTGGAGTAGCCTAACAATACCTTTTTGGTTGATCATATTTTGGCAATACTTGTGATTGGCCGATTACTATGTCCAAGTTGCAGATACTCACAGGCAATTCAATATGTCATACAATATCATTATGGGAGCCCCATGGTTGCAATCATATTGCTAGGTCCTCTGTACCATATACTCAACGAGAGATTTACGTTACTGACAAGTTTAGTCCTAATACTCAAGAGATTTACGAAAATTAACAAGTTATTCATAGGAACTTGATGCCAGATGGATATTATACTTGGTATATTTGCAGTTGTGCTCCTACTTACATGTAGCAAAACTCTAGTAGACTGTGCTCTGGGTCGCAAACTGGTATCTTGGCGTCGGAGCTGTCATAAACTTGTGCATGTTTGCTGGCATATTGATGTGGTGCTCACTTTCCATAGTACATACCGAAGCTTGATTATCTTGGTTCAAAGTATTTGCTCTATTCATAGTGTCATTTGGCAACCTCCAGTTTCAGCAGCACTATTACGTACTCTCTGACGCAGTGGAGTACCTTTTATGGTTATTTACATGCTGACTGTTAGATGTATATTTATATATGTGTATTTCCCCGCCTGTTAGGGGGTTTCCCTGCATATTCACACCTGTGTACATGTAACCTATATGTTTGTGGCCCTTTGGCCCCCAGGGAATACAATTGTCTATTCCTAACATGGTATCAGAGCCTAGGGCTCTCTTCTCGCGAGCGCAGCCGCAGCCGCCGCCCGCACCGGCTCCTGCCGCCGCGTTCCGCCGCCGCCGCCTTTTTCCTCGCCACGGCGAGCTCCCTCCGGCCTCTCCCGCCGCTCCCTGCCCTCCGCATCTTCCCCGACTCGACTCAGCCGCCTCGGCCTCTGTCCCTGCTGCCCGCCAGATCGATTCCGCCCCCGCCTCGGTCTCATCGCCCGGTCCCGCGATCTGCTTCCGCTGCACCTGCCGGCCACGGAGCGCCCGCCTCGTTCGTCTGGGATCGGGATCGTCTGCTGCTGCTGCTCCGCTCCAGCTCGATCCCGCCTCCAGCCTCCGCCCCCGCCTCGGTCTTGCTGCCCCGCTCCGCTGCTCGGCCACGGAGCGCCCAGCCTCGATCCCTGCCCGCCTCGGTCTCTGCTGCCCGCTCCGCTGCTCGGCCACGGAGCGCCCAGCCTCGATCCCACCAGCCTCGGTCTCTGCTGCCCCGTCTCCGCCCCTGGCCCGACCTGCCGTGAGGAGACCCTGCTTCAACGATCTTCTTCAGTCGCCGATCTGCGGGAATTGATGTTTTGGCGCCGATCTATCCGATCAGGCCGCCCTTGCCCTCAATCGGCTGCTCCATTACTTTGAATTGGCCGGATTAGCTTTTGCCCTCTGTTCTTGGTTGCAGTCAACGTGAGATTCCTGTGAGAGTAAAAAAAAAAGTAAAAAAAAAAGAGAGAGAGATGTCTTCCTCATCGGGTTATGTAGCGATTCCTCGCTGCCCGGTGATTTTTGATGGCGCGAATTACCCTGATTTCGCCGCCTTTATGCGCGTCCACATGCGTGGTCTTCGTCTTTGGGGTGTGCTTTCCGGCGAGGTCCCCTGTCCGCCGCGCCCCACTGCTCCTACGGCGCCGATTCCACCGACGCCCGTTGCCCTTGCCCCCGATGCTACTCAGGAGGCCAAGGATGCAGCCAAGAGTACTAATGCTACTGCTCTGGCTGAGTAGGACCGGCATGTCCAGGAGTATTCTGACGCTCTTGCGACCTACCGGCTGGATCTGACTGACTACACTTAGTGGATAGATGAGGATGCTCGTGCTGCTGCTATTCTTACTTCCAGTGTTCTGCCTCAGTATGCTGCTGAGTTCATGGTCTTCCCACTATTGCTGCTCAGTGGGCCTTTCTTCGTCAGCGCTATCAGCCGTCTGGGGATGCTCTCTACCTGTCTGTTGTTCGCCAGGAGCATGCTCTTCAGCAGGTGATTCTACCATTGATGAGTTCTACACTCAGAGTGCTGCTATCTGGCGCCAGCTTGATTCTCTTCGTACAGCTGTGTGTGCCACTTGTGCCTGCTGTCTGACTATGCGCGCTGATCTGGAGTTTTAGCGTGTCTATGAGTTCTTGTCTCGGCTCCGCAAGGAGTTCGAGCCTCGTCGCGCCCAGCTACTTGCTCGTGGTCGTGTCCGCTCTCTGAGGTGTTGTCTGAGCTTCGTGCTGAGGAGACTCGTCTTCGTGGTGCTGGTCTTCTTGAGGTTCCCTCTGTACTTGCTGCTCGTGGTCCTCATGTGCCGTCGGCTCCCTTGCGGTCTCCAATGCCGCCGATACTCTCTACTCCTCCGGTCCAGGGCCAGAGTCAGTCTCAGCAGCCTCACGGTCAGAACCGCAATCCTCGTCCTCCCTGCTCCTACTGTGGCAGGACTGGCCATGATATTTCTAGCTGTTGGAGGAGGGATCCCAGTTTACGTCCGCAGTCCCACGCTCGTCAGCAGGCTGGTTCTTCAGGATCTTCTGCAGTTGCACTCTCGGAGCAGGACATTCTTCGGGTATTCGCAGTCTGCTCGCTACTACAGGCTCTTCCTCGTCAGGCACTGCTGGTCCTGTGTCGACTTCTTCTGGCACCGCGCGACCACCACCTTCTGCACAGTCAGGTATGTCCCCGTGGTATCTGGATAGTGGAGCTTCCTTTCATATGACCTCTGCGTCTTCTATTCTTTCTGCTCTTCGTTCTCTTGTTTCTCCTGTCCGTGTTATCACGGCTGATGGTACCTCTCTTCCTGTTTCCAGTCGAGGCACCCTCTCTACTTCCTCTTTCTCTGTTCCTGATGTTTCTCATGTTCCTAGCCTTAAGATGAATCTTTTTTCTGCTAGTCAGCTTACTGATTCTGGTTGTCGCGTCATTCTTGACGCTGATTCTTGTGCTGTTCAGGACCGCCGCACACAGGCCCTGTTGGAGCTGGCCCTCGCAGCCGTGAGTCTCCAGGGCTCTGGGAGTTAGACTGGCTTCGTGTTCCTTCCACTGCCTCTTCATCGGCCAGTTCTCCTGCGGTTGCTGCTTCAGTCACTGGCTCTTTTCAGCAGTGGCATCATCGGCTGGGTCACCTTTGTGGCTCCCGTTTATCGTCTTTAGTCCGTCGTGGTCTTCTGGGGTCTGTCTCAGGAGATGTGTCTTTGAACTGTCAGGGTTGTAGGTTAGGCAAACAGATTCAGCTTCCCTATCCTACCAGTGTGTCTGTATCTCAGCGACCTTTTGATTTAGTTCATTCAGATGTTTGGGGTCCGGCTCCCTTTGGTTCAAAAGGGGGCCATCGCTACTATATTTTATTCATTGATGATTTTTCACGGTACACCTGGTTGTTTTTTATGCGCTCTCGCAGTGAGGTGCTCTCTATTTATCAGCGGTTTGCGGCCATGGTCCGCACTCAGTATTCCTCGCCGATTCGTGTGTTCCGTGCTGATTCTGCTGGTGAGTATATCTCTCAGCACCTGCGTGGTGTTCTTGCTGAGCAGGGCACTCTTGCTCAGTTTTCTTGTCCCGGTGCGCATTGCTCAAAATGGTGTCGCCGAGCGTAAGCATCGTCATATTCTTGAGACCCACCCGTGCTATGATGATTGCTTCTTCTCTTCCGCCGCATTTCTGGGCTGAGGCTGTCGCTACATCGACTTACCTCATTAACATCCATCCTTCTGCTGCCCTTCAGGGTGGCATCCCTCTCGAGCGTCTCTCTGGTGGTTCTCCAGACTACTCGACTCTTCGTTCGTTTGGTTGTGTTTGCTATGTTCTTCTCCCTCCTCGTGAACGCACCAAACTGACCGCTCAGTCTGTTGAGTGTGTTTTTCTCGGCTACAGTGATGAGCATAAGGGCTATCGCTGTTGGGACCCTGTTGGTCGTCGGATGCGCATCTCTCGTGATGTCACGTTTGATGAGACGCGTCCCTTCTACCCTCGCCCCACCTCTGTTACCTACCCGGTGGATGATATCTCTTTTCTTCTGTTTCCTGATGCACCTCCTTCTGTCCCTATTGTCCCTCCTCCTGGACCTCGTTCTGATGCGCCCTCTTCATCCCCGGCGCCATCCTCTTCGACTCCGTTGTCCTCCTCCCCACCTAGTTCTCCTCTTTCTTCTTCTGATCCTCCACCCACCTCACCGTTGTCTCCTTTTCCCTTTCATTATTCTCGTCGCACTCATGTTTCAGATCCTCCTCCTGATGTCTCTTCTTCTTCTTCTTCTGATATGTCTTCTTCTTCTGACGAGCTTCCCTCTCCTCTTCCGACGACTCGTACACGTCGTGCTCCAGACCGTTACTCTCCTAGTCAGTACGGTCTTTCTGTAGCCTCCGAGCCGACTTCTTATCGGGATGCTGAGCGTCATCCTGAATGGCAGCTTGCTATGGCTGAGGAGATTGCTGCGCTTGAGCGCACTGGCACCTGGGATCTTGTCTCTCCCCCTCCCGGTGTTCGTCCTATCACGTGTAAGTGGGTCTATAAAATTAAGACCCGCTCTGATGGATCTCTTGAGCGCTACAAAGCGCGTCTTGTGGCTCGTGGCTTTCAGCAGGAGCACGGCCGTGACTATGATGAGACTTTTGCCCCTGTGGCTCATATGACCACTGTGCGTACTCTTCTTGCTGTCGCTTCTGTTCGACACTGGTCTGTGTCTCAGCTTGATGTTCAGAACGCTTTTCTTAATGGCGAGTTGAGTGAGGAGGTCTACATGCAGCCTCCTCCCGGGTATTCTGTCCCTGATGGGATGGTCTGTCGCCTTCGGCGTTCTCTTTATGGCCTGAAACAGGCCCCTCGTGCTTGGTTTGAGCGTTTTGCCTCTGTGGTCACTGTTGCTGGTTTCTCTCCCAGCGCTCATGATCCAGCGCTGTTCGTCCATACTTCTCCTCGTGGACGCACTCTTCTCCTTCTCTATGTTGATGATATGATCATTACTGGTGATGATCCTGAGTATATTGCCTTTGTTAAGGCTCGTCTTCATGAGCAGTTTCTTATGACCGATCTTGGTCCTCTCCGCTATTTTCTTGGGATCGAGGTCTCTTCCACTTCTGATGGCTTTTCTATCTCTCAGGAAAAGTATATTCAGGATTTTCTTGCTCGTGCTGCTCTTGGGGGTGAGCGCACCGTTGAGACTCCTATGGAGCTTAATGTTAAGCTTCGTTCTACTGATGGTGATCCTCTTCCTGATCCGACGCGTTATCGTCATCTTGTTGGGAGTCTTGTCTATCTTGCTGTCACTCGTCCTGATATATCTTATCATGTTCATATTCTGAGTCAATTTGTCTCAGCTCCTACCACTGTCCACTATAGTCATCTCCTCCGTGTTCTTCGTTATCTTCGTGGCACGATTACTCGTCGCCTTTTCTTTCCTCGTTCCAGCTCTCTCCAGCTCCAGTGTTACTCGGATGCTACTTGGGCGAGTGATCCTTCGGATCGTCGTTCACTTTCTGCTTACTGTGTGTTTCTTGGTGGTTCGCTTGTTGCTTGGAAGACGAAGAAACAGGTTGCAGTTTCCCGTTCGAGTGTCGAGGCTGAGTTGCGAGCTATGGCCTTGTTGATTGCTGAGGTGACATGGTTACGGTGGTTGCTTGCTGATTTTGGGGTCTCTGTTACGACACCCACTCCACTTTTGTCTGACAGTACAGGTGCTATCAGTATTGCACGTGATCCGGTCAAGCATGAGCTTACCAAGCATATTGGTGTTGATGCTTTTTATACACGTGCTCAGGTGCAGGCTCAGGTTGTTGCGCTTCAGTATGTGCCTTCAGATTTGCAGTTGGCGGATTTCTTTACAAAGGCACAAACTAGAGCGCAACATGATTTCTTACTCTCCAAACTCAGTGTTGTGGATCCACCATGAGTTTGAGGGGGGGTGTTAGATGTATATTTATATATGTGTATTTTCCCCGCCTGTTAGGGGGTTTCCTGCATATTCACACCTGTACATGTAACTATATGTTGTGGCCTTTGGCCCCCAGGGAATACAACTTGTCTATTCCTAACACTGACGAGACAAACCTTGCGCCATCTCTTCGTATCTTCTATGTGATGGTGTTTGGACAAGGAGTATTATACATTATTGCCTGCATCCTTGAGGTATTTTCTTTCATCCTCCGAAGAGCCCTCCTCCGCCGTGCTGGATTTAGAGGTCCCTCAGGTGTGAAATTTGTCAATATGTACTATGCGTATGCCTTTGAGAAATGCATGAGAGGGGCTGTGCTTGCTACAGAGAAGATCAGCCTCATAACATTTGCGGTGGATTCGGTGAAGTCAGACTCACCCAAGATGCCGCTTTATGGGCTTCAGATGCTGCACGACCTTCTGGAAAAGGAGCCCTTAAATACCAGAGTCATATCACAACTTACCACTTCCACAAAGACAATGACCTCTTTGTTCAACATGTTGGGTTGGAGCAGTGAAGGTGATAAATATATTAGATCATTTGCAGCGAAGGTCATGGCCAAGATTGCTGATAGCCTCCGAGTCGCCCATATCCCTGGGGCAATGCAGCTCATAGCCTTGTCAAATGTTTTGGGTGTAACGATCGTACCCTTTCGGGCCATCGGTTCCGTGTTATATAGAGGTAGAGAAAAGCCCTCTACGTGGCAATACAAGGGTATACGTGTACGGTCGGAGTACTACTCCGTACACTCACACGTATAGAGTTACATACGCTAACATCCCCCCTTAATCTAAAGCTCGGGAGAGGTTGAGATTACGGCGAAACTCCTGCAGTCCTTTTACTTGTAAAGCTTTGGTAAAACCATCAGCAACTTGATCCTTGGTGGAGATGAACTTGATAGCTAGACGATTGTCAGCCACACGTTCACGAACAAATGATAATCGATTTCAATATGCTTTGTGCGTGCATGAAACACAGGGTTAGCTGAGAGGAAAGTAGCACCCAAATTGTCACACCAGAGACAAGGCTTTCACGAAGACGAACACCAAGCTCTCGGACAAGTGCTTCAACCCATATAAGTTCAGTTGTGGCATTAGCCAAGGCTTTATATTCAGCTTCTGTGCTGGACCGTGAAACGGTAGCCTGTTTGCGAGCATGCCAGGATACCAGATTTGGACCAATAAAAATTGCAAAACCTCCAGTAGAGCGCCGGTCATCAAGACAACCTGCCCAATCAGCATCTGAAAAAGCACTAAGCAGGGTAGATGGAGACCGGCGAAAGGTGATACCAAGACCAGACGTGTCCTTGACATAGCGCAGAATGCGTTTAACAGCAGTCCAATGTGCAGTGGTAGGAGCATGCAAATATTGACATACCTTGTTGACAAAAAATGCCAAATCTGGGCGAGTAAGAGTAAGATACTGGAGAGCTCCAACAATGCTTCTGTATTGAGTACTATCATCAGGTCCAAGAGGAGTGCCTTCATGAAGGGACAATGGCTTGGACGAAGACAGTGGAGTAGGCGCAGCTTTGCATCCAACCATACCAACCTTAGACATAAGATCATTGGCATATTTTTCTTGAGTAAGCAGGAGTCCATCAGAGATACGTTTCACTTCAATACCAAGGAAGAAATGAAGGGGTCCCAAATCTTTGATAGCAAAGTGAACATTGAGATCCTTGAGAAGAGCAGAGACTGCGCGATCAGATGAGCTAGTAACAATGATGTCATCAACATATATGAGAACAAAAATAATGATGCCAGACTTGTCATAAAGAAACAGAGACGTATCAGCTTGAGAAGGGCGAAAGCCAAAATCCTAAAGTTTAGTATTGAGACGAGAGTACCAAGCTCAAGGAGCTTGTTTGAGACCATAGAGAGCTTTATCAAGACGACAAACATATTTTGGAGCATTGGGATCCTCAAAACCTGGAGGTTGTTTCATATATACTTCCTCCTCCAGAACACCATGAAGAAACGCATTCTTGACATCTAGCTGCCGAAGACTCCAATTGCGAGAAACAGCAAGAGAAAGAACAATTCTGATAGTAGCAATCTTAACAACTGGGCTAAAAGTGTCTTCATAGTCAATACCATACCTTTGCTTAAATCCTTTTGCAACTAGCCTGGCTTTGTAACGATCAATAGTACCATCAGCACGGTGCTTGACACGATACACCCACTTGCAGTCAATGATATTTCTGTGAGGACTAGGTGGAGTGTCCATGTTTTGTTAGACATGAGAGCATCATATTCATCTTGCATAGCAGATCGCCAATTGGGATCAGAGAGAGCAGCAGGCAAATTTCGTGGTTCACCTGTGGAGACAGTCAAGCCATAGCGAACAGTGCCATCAGTATATTGTTTAGGCTGACGGATACCTTTTTGTAGACGTGTGCAAGGTGGTGCAGCAGCGGGAATCACAGAGGAAGCCGGCGCAGATGATCCGGCAGCAGCAGCAGCTGCGGCGTCAGGAGCAGTAGGGCGCGAGACAGAGGCAGTCCCGGACGCGGCACGTGGTGAAAGCGGACAGGGGCGGGACCCGGCAGCAGCAGCCCCGGGCGGCCTTTGGGCGGGAAAGGACGGGGGCGTGCCGCGTGGCGAGGGCGGGCTGGCGGAGAAAGACTCCGCTGCAGCGCCTGTCGGCCGTTGGGCGGGAGGCGAGGAGGCCAAGGTGCTGGCGCCCGCGGGATCGGAGCCGGCAGGATCACCCTCGGGATCGGAGCCGGCAGAGGACAGATCGCCAGAATCCACCTCGGATCCCGTGTCCGTGGCAGTTGTGTCTGCAGAAATTTCATCTGATGATTCCGGTTGATCAGGAGCTCCGTTTTGAACAAAATTTTCACCACCATGCGCAGAATCCTGTGGAGAAACATAAACAGGAGCAGTAACAGGCACAAGAGTAGTAAGCATGTGATCATCAATATTTTGGGCACCCTCATTAGGTGAAGACGTAGGTAACAATAAGATTTCTTTCTGAAGAAGAGCACCAGCATTTGGATGAAGAGCTGCAAAGGGAAAGACATTTTCATCGAAAACAACATCACGAGATATGTAAACCCGACCAGTAGAGACATCAAGACATTTTACTCCTTTGTGAAGGGGACTATATCCAAGGAAGACACAACGCATAGAGCGGAAAGCAAGTTTGCGTGTGTTGTAAGGACAAAGATTTGGCCAACAGGCACAACCAAAAGTACGTAGAGCATCATAATTCGGTGTGACCTGAAGAAGTCTCTCAGCAGGGGACTCCATGTTGATGACTTTACTAGGAAGGAGATTGATGAGGAACGTGGCAGTGAGGAAGGCTTCATCCCAATATTTAAGTGGCATGGATGCATTTGCAAGAAGAGCAAGACCAACCTCAACAATGTGACGATGCTTGCGTTCAGCAGATCCATTCTGTTGGTGAGCATGTGGACAAGAGACATGATGAGAGATACCACATTTTTGAAAGAAAGCATGAAGTTTTTCATATTCACCCCCCAGCCAGTTTGCATAGTAACAATTTTCCTTGCAAACTTGCGTTCAACATACTGTTGAAAATTAAGAAACACTTGATACACATCAGAACGCTTTTTGAGCAAATAAATCCAGGTGAACTTACTAAAATCATCAATAAAGCTTACATAGTACGCATGTTTCCCAATAGAAAGAGGAGCTGGACCCCATACATCAGAAAAGACTTGTTCCAGAGGAACAGTGGATCTACTGGTGGATATAGGATATGGCAATTGATGACTCTTGGCTAACTGACAAGAATCACAAACATATGGTGTAACATCTGGGGTGTAAGCTATTTTATTTCACCTAAGAACTTGCTGAACCACAAACGAATATGGATGGCCTAAACGACGATGCCATGTAGAGGATGACGGCTTTATGGTGATGAAGGCATGCTTGGAGGACGCAGTGGAGATGGGCATCAAGGGATAAAGACCTCCATAGCAGGGACCTCTAAACAGAATTCGCCGAGTTTCTTGGTCCTTTATCAAAAAGAAGAAAGGATGGAATTCAATAAAGACATGATTATCTAGAGTAAAATGATGCACAGATAGCAAGTTCTTGGATCAATTTGGAACGTGTAAGATGGCATTAAGATGAAAAGAATTACGAGGGGTGCACAAAATTGAATGACCAACATGATTAATACTCATACATGTGCTGTAACAACTCAGAAATTGTAATCCAAGTCTTATTAAATAAAGTACCAAATTTTGGGCTAAGATAAAACTTTTCATTCCATTATTTTATGCATACATGTATTTCCTCTTATATGTATTCTATGATTTTATGTGTGTATTTTGTTTGAGCATTGGTTAGATAATCCTAAGTGAACCAACAGAACCATTTGAGAAAGATTATATGAACCAAAGCAACAAGAAATAAAAATAGGTAAGAAAGAGATAAAGTTAATATGATCTAGAAACTGTTAACGACTACACCACTTTGAGCCATGAGATTAAGAAATCTGTAACCTAAATCAGTGATTGGCCAATTAGTTGAGCTTAACCAAGTGATGGACTAACCCAACCAACCAAGATCTACAAAAATTTCCAACCAGAACACTACTCAAACTTGAGCCAAAGATTGAATCTGAAACAGAAACCATATCCAATTTGAAATATAAATTTTTGCAAAACTCATTATTTCTCCAGAACAAAAATATGCCTGGGTACCTTATCCATTATGATGAGCACCCAAACTTGAAAAGTTTGAAAAATCAAAGTTTGAGTTCTTGCGGGCATTCTGTCGAGCACTGGCAGGAGAAAATCGAAATGAGATCAACCCCACTGTGCTGCACTGTTCTAAGCGCGACCAAGCGCTGTAGCCATGCCCCCTGGCCACCCCTCGATCGTTTCCAGCCCCCTCTGCCCCGACCCAAGCCAGGAGAAACAGAGGAACGGCGAGGTTTGCAACCAGGGCCCCCTCCCAGGAACCCACTGTCCCGCGCGATGCCGACCAACGTGAAGGCGCCAGAGGCGACCCACAGTCCCCCGCGGCCGACCCAGCAACTCCCCAGCACGCGAGCGTGGCCGCCGTGACCGGAGGAAGCTTCACGCGCCGCCAGGACCCCCGCAACGGCGAGCTTCTGGCCGAGCTTGTCCCTGCTGCCTCGGCCTATAAAAAGCCCCCTCGATCAAACGAAGCAAGGCACCTCACTCCCAGCTACCTCCCAGACATCGCCGCTCTCTCCCTCCTCGCTCTGGTTCGCCGTAGCCAGCTTCGCCGGCGCGGTACTGGACAGGAGCAGCGCCGCCGCGTTCGAGCACCGGGAGGCAAACTTCTGCAGGGAATCGGAGGAGGAGGAGTACCGCAGCCGATCCCGAGCGTCGCCGTCGAGCCCTGCTTCCCCTACGCCTCGCCATCGCCGTCGAACAGTCGTCTCTGCTCGCAGGTGAGCCTCCGCTGTGACTGAGGAAGAAGACGATCACCAGCCGTTAGATCTAGATCCTACGGTAACTTACCGATTCGGGATCTGTTAAGTGCGCTGACACCCCCGACCCCACCTGTCAGCACCCCTTTTTATTTCTTTTCCCCACGCGAAACGGTATCGGCCGGCCCGTTCGGCTTTTGACTGAATTGGGCCCAGGCGGGTTAGAAGCGGTCCGTTTCGTTTTTAATTAATTCCCGCCCTTTTCTTTTATTTCAAATCTGTTTCAAATGATGTTTTCAAACTTTATTTCCTAGGGTTTTATAAAGCCAAATCTAGCAAATAAATATTCGTTGGAAAGCTTATAACATGCTCTATCCAATAGTACTGGTTAGAACTCAGAATAAGTTAGGAATAAAATTAGTTATGAATAGTATGTTCATAGCTTGTATATTAAGGAAGGTTTTCTAGAAATTTATTTAAGCTATCAAAAATCATGAAAATTAAAGTGTGAACTGCTAATGACCCCCTCTTACTGTTAGCCACACTAATCTCCCCCAAACCATATTTGTGGGATCATTTAGCCCCTAATCCAAACCTATTTGGTAGCATAAAAATGATAGATCAATTGCACACTTAGAATTAAATTGTCCTCAATGCAATTCACTTAGTGGACCATTCCCACTTGAACTTGCCTTAATAACCCTAACCCACCTCCAATGCTGCACAAGTGAACCCCTTGTGCCACTTGGTAGAAAATCTAGCTTGCACACTTGAAGAAAAACTTAGAAGAAAAACTTACAATCCAACACCCCAACAATACAACACAAATGCTTGGTTAGCAAAACAAAGATGTGTGCTTGGTGTGTTGTTAGCTTGGTGAAGTGATGGTGTGCTTTGTGTTTATTCGTTATTAGACGCTAGTGTTGCCGAGGAGGATATTGGAGGGGATTATTATTATCAAGAAGAAGAAGAAACCCCCCGGACACTTTGCCAACCAAGGAAGCCATCTTTTGATTCATACTCCCACTACCCTAGTTTTTAATATTGCATACTACTTGTTTTTAAGTAAATTGCATGATTGAATTGCTAGAGTAGAATGATAGAGGTAAAGTGATATCTTGGTTATCGAGAGCATCAAGCTGAGTTTATCCAACTATAGCTTAGTAGTATTATCACTCATTGTAGTTGCTTAGTAGCGCTAATAAAAGTTGAGGCTATCTAGGGAGGGACCCAATTGAAAGAGGGTGACTTGATCTTGAAACTTGAAATGGAAATTGCTCCCACATGATGGCTTTATGAAAGGAAATAATCTTGACTAAGAACTATGAAATGTATTTCTCCATTGACAACGAGTGATGTACATGGGTGCCAATTTTATCGTACAACCACATTACCCCTATATGGGAAGGGGCTTAATCCGTAGCTTGTTTATCTTAGTATGGGAGGTCTTGCATCAAATATTCATGGAAGGACTCCATGGGCGGATACTTCTTGACCAAGTGGATTCCACTAACCCGGTACCCGGGATGGGCAGAACTAGAGGCGCCGGAGCGGATAGTCCGTATCCCGGGCTCTAGGGAAGAATCCTATACTAGGATGGGCAAGTGAAAGGTTTGATTGATTATCTGAAATCCACATACCTTTGTGTATGGCGACCGTGGATTTCTCCCGGCAGATATATTGAATCTTGTGGGTAAAGTGTACCCCTCTGCAGAGGTTTCAAACTATTCGAATAGCGAGTCCTCGGTTATGGACGGTTGGCAAACTCTACCTGGCTTTGTCAAGAAAAAAAAAACAACAAGGGTGAACGTGGTGAATGACATGAATTTGAATTGACTGGACTTGACCATGATCTTGACACACTTGAAGTTCCTCTTTAGAATAAACTTAGAGAACTAAACCTCTTTTCTACCAATGAGCATTCTGGGAAATAAAACTAGCTTTTGCAACCCAACTTAGTGCATTAGTCCACTATACTCAACCTTGCATATCTACTTCATCTTTTCATTTATAAGATGGTTTGCGAGTGCATCCAATGTACTCACGGCTGTGTCCCTGGCTATCAACTTGGCCAGACTATGGGGAGGAATACCAGGAGGAAGGGTATGAAGAAGAGTACCACCAGAACTAAGCTCGTCTCCGTGAGTCGCCATTTGCTGTAGGGAGAAGGCATGGGCCGAAGGCGTTAATTCCGCTGCTATATTGTGTTGTACTATGACTTGGTCTACCTGACCATTGTATTTGAATCCCCGTATTGTAATGTCTATGGAACTGAGTACCAACTACGTTATGTATATCGCAACAATGTTTCTGGGATTGCGGTGGAATACATAACGGGCACTTCAAATTTGTATCGAATTTGAGGTCGTCACATGTGCCTTCAGTAGTGCGCACATTGTCTGAACCAGTATACGGCTCATGAGTTGTGAGTTTATTCAGCTCGCCAGTAATGTGATCAGTAGCCCCTGTATCATAGTACCAATTTGTGTCAACACCATGAGAGGCAAAGTTGGCTCCCCTATTTCCCCGATCACCTTGAATGGGACGGTCATCACCACGGTGATCATCACCACGACGCCACCAGCAGTCACGGGCTGAGTGGCCGTGAATGTTGCAGATTTGACAGGTGGTATTTACATACGGTGTGGGCTTGCAATCCAGACGACGCCGATCATCATCATAGCGGCGTGGACGGTCCTGGCGATCATCATCACGATAACGCCGAGGGCGATCCTGACGATCATCATAGCGGTAATCTTGATGGCGTGGGCGATCATCTTGACGGTCATCATAGCGATAGTCTTGGCATCGCGGGCGATCATCTTGACGAGGGCGATCATCTGACCGTGGACAACGGTCATCCTGGCGCGGACGAGTGTCGCGCTTGGCAACATTTGCAGAGGA
>QXEO01001502.1:0-144453 GCA_007115705.1 Dactylis glomerata
TGGACCCCGGTCCTATTTCCTTTATATTGCTATCACCTGTCTACTTTACTCACACTGTTTACTTTACTCGCATACTATTACTATTTCCACTCGATACGCTCATTCCTTTGTATACAGCAAACCGGTGAGATTGACAACCTCATCGTAAGTTGGGAGCAAAGTATTTGGTTGTGTTGTGTGCAGGTTCAGCGTTGCAGCTGGCAAAGCAAAGCACTGGACGAGGCGCCTTATAAATTGTCCGGAGCTGTCGCAAGCTAGCAAGCATCACCTTCAGTCATTTGGCTTCTTCCCCTTCGGATCGATAAACCTTGATTTCTTACTGAGGGAAAACATTGCTGCTATATTCATCATACCTTCCTCTTGCCGCATCAGTAACTTTGTTTACCTTTTCTAAAAATCAATGCACATTCTATAACGAACTACTACCCTTTGAGGAATAAGCTCGTTATTCTCAGTAGGCACAACAGTCATACCTCCTTTCTTAGGAACTGATACGTCTCAAACGTATCTATAATTTTTGATGCCCCATGCTTGTTTTCACACCATTTGCTTAGTGTTTCGTTACACTTCGTGGTGTTTTTATGCATTTTCCGGAACTAACCTATTAACGAGATGCCACAGTGCCAGTTCCCTGTTTTCTGCTGTTTTTGTGTTTCAGAAAAGTTACACAGGAAATATTCTTGGAATTGGACGAAACAAAAGCCGAACATCCAGAAATTTACCGAAGCTTCCATAGAACCTAAGACGAGACGGAATGGAGCCAGGAGGTGGTCTCACCACCAGGGGGCGCGGCCCAGGGCCTGGCCGCGCCGCCCTATGGTGAGCCCACCTGGACCACTTCTGACGCTGCCCCTTCGCCTATAAAGACCCCCCGACGGGAAAAACCTAAAGATCCGATCACTTTTCCAGAAACACATCGCGATCCGCCGCCCATCATCAACCCGAGTTCAGGAGGGTCCAGAAGCTCTTCTCGGCACCCTGCCAGAGAGGGGAATCGCCACTGGAGGTCTTCTTCATCGCCATGCTTGCCTCTGGCGCAATGAGTGAGTAGTCTACCTTGGACTATGGGTCCATAGCAGTAGCTAGATGGTTGTCTTCTCCACCATGTGCTTCATGTTTAGATCTCGTGAGCTGCCTTACATGATCGAGATTACCGTTATGTAATTCTACATGTTGTGTTTGTTGGGATCCGATGAATATTGGTGTTATGATTGAGTTGATGTGCTGAATATTATCTTATGTTATCTCTATGTTATTTATGATCTTGCATCCTCTCCGTTGTTAGTAGCTATCTTGGCCGAGTAGATACTAGTGACTCCAAGAGGGGGTATTTATGCTCGATAGTTGGGTTCACGCCTCTATTTAATCTGGGGGAGTGACAGAAACCTCTAAGGTTGTAGATGTGATGTTGCCACTAGGGAGAAAACAACATTCTTATGCCCAAGGGCATATGCTTTGTTTACATTACACACTTTGCTTAATGCAGTTATCTGTTGTTTGCAACTTAATACTTGTGGGGTTCTCAGATTGATTCCCCGTGGGTAGATTATTAGTCATAGATGCAGTTGGGTGGCGGTCTATGTATATTTTTGTAATGCCCAGAGTACATCTCATAGTGATCCTCGCGACATATCACGTTATCTTTATTCTATCAATTGCCCAACTGTAATTTGTTTACCCAGCATGTGTTATTTTATCATATGGAGAGACACCACTAGTGAACTGTGGACCCCGGTCCTATTTCCATTATATTGCTATCACCTGTTTACTTTATTCGCACTATTTACTTTACTTACATACTACTATCGCTTTCCACTCAATACACTCATTCCTTTGTTTACAGCAAACCGGTGAGATTAACAACTTCATCGTAAGTTGGGAGCAAAGTATTTGGTTGTGTTGTGTGTAGGTTCCACGTTGCTACTAGTTGAAGACACACTAACAAGTGTTGGAAACGGCGCCCTTGTTGGAGTTTTGTTTTTTCCTGGATTTGACATACCTTGGTTTCTTATTGAGGGAAAAGCTTGCTGCTGTGCTCATCATACCTTCCTCTTGGGGTTCCCAACTGGACGGTGAAAAACCATCAACACCGTGCCGCATCAAAACTCTTTTCTGGCGCCGTTGCCGGGGATTGAAGAAGAAGAAGCTCCCACATCAACTACACTTTCCCACGTTAACTTGGCGCTAGCAACTCTTTTTTGGCGCCGTTGCCGGGGAAAAAGAAGACTTCTGCAAGGGGAGTTTCACACGCACATCCTTTACTTTGTTTTAGTTTTGCTTTACTTTATTTTTACTTGCATCGTTTTATCAAAACACAAAAAAATAGTTTCCTTTATATTTTTTATTATGTCTAGTTTAGTTGTTACTACTATGTCGCCCGAGGATATGATTTTCACTTTTAAACAAAAGTGTGAAGAAAGTTTCAAAGAAGCTTGGTCTAGAATTTATGATTGGCATGGAAAAACTGAACCAAAAATGACTTTGAGTTTGCTTCTTAGTTACTTTTACTTTGTACTTGCTCTTTGTTATAGATATGCTTCGGATGCTACAGCAGAAGGAGATTTCCTTCATTGTGATGGAGATCAAGCTTTCAATATTATAAAAAAGTTGATTACAATTTATAGCATGCCAACTTATTTTGATTCCTCTCTTGTGAGCATTTTTAATAGACTTAATACTCTTGAGACTCACACTGCTAGTTTGAATACTTGCTATAGTACTTTGCATCAGCATTTTGATTATGTGCCAACAAATTCTAAACCTTCGAGTTGGTACCCTATGGTAAAAATCACCATTAATGGTGAAACTTTTCATGCTCGTTGTGATATTATGTCTGAATTTTGTCTTATGCCAAAGGATGTTTATGAATCTTTGGAAACTTTCTGAGGGGGGAGAAGAAATTTTTCTTACTAACAATGCCACTATATTTTCCGTTGGAATAGCTGAAGGAGTGTTTACAAAAGTCCTAGGAAAAATGGTATCTACTGATTATCTTGTTATTGAATGTGTAGGAAAAGGACAAATCACACTTGGAAGGTCTCTACTAAAGCTCCTAGGCGCCATCATTGATGTGGGAAAAGGCACGATAAGATTCATCTCTCCACCTTGCAATAATCATGTGTTCCCTAAAGTTAAGAGCAAAGGTAGGAGAGGAAGGCGTAAGGTACCCGTTGACCCTAGTGCTTCATCACTTGATATTACTTGATTCACACTTTCTGCGCCTAGCTCAAAGGCATTAAAGAAAAGCACTCTTGGGAGATAACCCAATGTTTTTTACTTTCAGTACTTTTTCTTTTATTTGAGTCTTGGAAGTTATTACTACTGTAATAACCTCTCCTTATCATTTTTATTTCGTTTTTGTGCCAAGAGAAGCCTCTAATTTGAGTGAGGTAAGATTTGGGGATGTTGCTGTCCAGAAAAAGATTTCGGTGCTGCACCGTACAAATTCGTGAAAATTCTCAATATATCTTTTGGACCTGAGATTTCTTGTGCATATGCCCCAGGTTATATCCAAACTTTCTTTAGATATACACTTTTTGATTTGAGCAACAGAAAACCCTCTAAAAATTCGACCTTTGTTAGCTGTTCTATTTTGACAGATTTCTGCCATTATTTGTGTTGCCGCTCTATCGCTTTCTTTTTTATTTCTTTTGATCACGGAACTTTTGGGGAAGTTGCTACAGTAGTATATGCTTTATATGTGGTGGTTTTGAGTTGAAACCTGAAGCAAAAAGGGTTGATTCATTGCAATGCTTACACTAATATTGCTAATAGAATTGTGTTTAGTTTTGTATAAAGGAAGTTTTCAAGTGTAGGGATTGGAGAATGATGAGATGAGTTCAAGAATGGAAAAAAGCTCAAGCTTGGAGATGCCCATGTCACCCCAAGAAATATCCAATAAGTACAAGCGTCAAAGCTTGGGGATGCCCCCGAGGCACCCCTTCTTCATCGGCAAAAATCAGGTCACCTTTCAACACACTATATTTTTATTGCTTCATTAATTATGCGTTTTTGTTGGAGCATCAGTTGTCTTTAGTTTTGTTTGTTGCAATAAATGGTTGGACCCCAACAAATTTCTTTTGGAGAAGTTGCCTTGCTTTTCATTTGCCAAGAACACTCTGTTTTTCACTCTTATCATTTCAACGAGTGTTCTCTTTTTGTAGAACTGCGTTTAGCTTTTATTTTTCGCCTTGATTTTTGTTCAGATCTTGTTATATCTTTGCATCAAGGTGTATTTTGACCGATAGTCCATGTTGGTTTTCATCAAAAGATTTGTTTCAAAAAGGTTCAAATGGTGTTGGAAAAGAGAAAAAGCTTTATGCAAAAAAGTGGTACAAAAAGGAGCTTGTGTAGACTGCGGCCTAGGATTTTGCATGTCGTGCTTGATGTGTTTTTGATAGTATGCTTAGTGGTTTTCCTGTAGCATGACTTGTCTCAAATGACTGAGATTGCTTATTGAGCCTTTGAAAAAATCATGCGTTGTTTTAATAATTTGGAAGCATTATTTTGGTCTTCTCCTTTGATGCTTTATTTGGGTTGACTTGGCGCATGCTCACACATGTTTGACTCATACAAAGTCGCCATAAGCCTCTATGATCATTTAGTTTTTGACTTTTGATGCCATCTTATGCTTCTTTTAATGTCGCTTTGTCGCTTAGCATGATTATGGCCGTTATTGCTCTCTTAGTTGGTCGCTCCCAGTCTTTTACTAGCCCTCATTTTGTACTGACTATGAGCTCTACTCGTGCATCCAACTCCTAAAAACCAAGTTTGCCATTGTGTCCACTATAAATTCCTATGCATGGTATTTGTAAGCCATTCCAAGTTAATTTTCATGTGCTACCTTTCAAAACTTTCAACTACTTCTCATTTTGTGCTACTGTTTTTAGCTCATGGGGACGTAGTGGTCAGAATTGCTATCTTCCTTATTAAATTAAGTACCCCTCAACTAGGCAGCTTCATCTGCTCGTCATTAATTTTGCAAGGGAGCTGGTCAGACCATTGCAATCTAATTCTAAAAAAGAAAAAAGGCACTCCTCCATGGTATGTGAATGTTGGTGGGCACCCGATGGAATTGGTTAGCCATGGTTTGAGAAAGAAAAAAGGTGGGGAGGAGTGCCAAAGCTTTATAGAAGAGCACCAATGTGCCAAATTTTCAAAGAACTCGGAACCGCTCTCACTTGTTTATTATGGAAGATAGTAAGACCCCATTGTCAGTCGTTGACATGAAACAACCACCTCTCAAAACCCAATTTTTATCTCTGTTTTACAAATGAAAAGCTCTAGCACATGTTTAATCACTGCTTCCCTCCGCGAAGGGCCTTTCTTTTACTTTTATGTTGAGTCTCCACCTTCTACCTTTATGCACCGTTTAAGAGAGCATAGTTGTCATTCTGAGTATAATGTGCATTGTCCCAAAGTTTCATTGATTGATTCATGATGTTGGTTTCACTTATTCTTAAATTATTTGTATCTAGTCGCCCTCTTAAATTTGAAGGTGTCCTATGCATTTATGTTTTGCTCTCTCATGAAGGACAAGCTGAAAACCATTTGTATGTTTTTCCATATGATTTGAACACATGTTTGACTTTCATTGTTTCATTTTCATGATCTTTCATTTGTGTTCTTTTTCATGTTATAACATGGTCGCTAAGTTTCTTCTATCAGGATTATATCTTTCATGCCCATGTTTTAAGTTCTTTTGATCCAAGCGCACAACGCTTACATAGATGATCAAGATTGTGTAGGTGCATGTCACCTCAAAAATTATTTCTTTTGTTATCACTTACCTACTCGAGGACGAGCAGGGGTTAAGCTTGGGGATACTGATACGTCTCAAACGTATCTATAATTTTTGATGCTCCATACTTGTTTTCACACCATTTGCTTAGTGTTTCGTTACACTTCGTGGTGTTTTTATGCATTTTCCGGAACTAACCTATTAATGAGATGCCACAGTGCCAGTTCCCTGTTTTCTGCTATTTTTGTGTTTCAGAAAAGTTACACAGGAAATATTCTCGGAATTGGACGAAACAAGAGCCGAACATCCAGAAATTTACCGAAGCTTCCAGAGAACCGAAGAGGAGACGGAACGGAGCCAGGAGGTGGTCTCACCACCAGGGCGTGCGGCCCAGGGCCTGGCCGCGCTGCCCTATTGTCGTGGGAATTTAGAGACAATAGCCATGGGGAGGCTTAACGGAGGGGCTTGACGTTGGTGACGATGGGTCCGGCTCGGGATTGAACCTCGGTTTACCCAGGTTCAGGGCCCTCCCGGTTGGAGGTAAACCCCTACTTCCTGCCTGCTTCGTATTGATTGGGTTGTAACGATTATAGTGCTCCTCGAGCTGTTCGGCTAGAGGAGGAAGAAGAAGATCGGGATCCCCCCTATGCTAAGGGCCCAGGCCCCCTTATATAGACGGGGGCCTGGTTACAGGTTTTGGTAGCGACTCGGCCGGCTGTCGGCTCCTCGGCGGCGGTATCCTTGGCGTCATCCTCCGGCCCTGCTCTGGCAAAGGCACTTTATAAAGTGCCTTTCCCCTGGGCTGGCATCTGGAGGGCATATCCCCTCCCTTTCGCCTCGGATCCCGTCGTGGGGAAGGGTCTTCGATCGCTCATTGGCTGGATGTGGTCGTGGCGCTCGTCACTCCTGTCCTGCGCCCCTGCCGCTCTTGTCGGGGTCATCCTACTTTTGGCCAGACAACCATTGAGAAGCTTTGTCTTCATCGCCCGGCTCCAGTTCTCCTCGGTGGAGTCGCTAGCCGGCTACTGGCGTAGCCGGCCCTTCGGTCGGAGCCGGTCCTCTCGTGTAGGAGCCGTGGGGACTCCTGGGACGCCAGCCGGCATGTTGCCTGGCCCGTGGTGTGCCCCCTAAGTCATCCCCACGACACTAGCCCCCAAAACTGGCGAAGTCTCATGGGCTAGCATGGGGCTTCGGCGGGTTCCTTTCCCTGCCGAAGTCTTACTCGTCCTCATCGAAGTCCTAGGATTGCTGGTCCGGCTCGGTCGCTCTAGTCCTCGAGGACAAGTCTGACGGAGTTATCCCAGCCGCCTCAAGACGAGCCGGCTCTGGTGTCGGCCCGGCTGGCGGCCGCGAGCCAGCATGCCGCCTCCTGGGAACTTGCGCCGCTTCGAATCTCGTTTCCACGCGGCGGCCGGCGCAGCGTGCCAGTGACCGGTCTAGTCGTTTTGACCCTTCGGCCACCACAATGATTTCGGCGGACGTCACGTAACGAGGCGGGGCTGGCGTCAGCGTCGCGTCCCATCGAAATGCCACACGTGCGATTAAATCGCATTAAACCGGCTCGGCTTTTCGTGCCCCGCCAGCCCTTAAATCCAGGAGCTCTCGAGGGTTTTCTTCACTCCCGAGCGCCTCCACTCCTTCTCCCCTAGCAAACTGTCGCCTCCGCTTCTCCCGCTATGACCTTGATGTCATCACTCGGGACGACCAGCGGAGCCGGGGCCGGGGCCGGCGACGGGCCGGGTGAGCACGAGCGCGGTCGTCCACTTGGAGGCCCGGCGGCGACGCCGCCGTTGCCTCGGAAGCGCGGTCGCCCGCAAGGCAGCCGGAACAAGAAAACCCTGGCCGCGCTCGCGGCAGCTGCCGGCACCGCGGCCGCCACCCGGCCTCTCGGGATCGGCCACTCCTCCACCGTCACGGCGGCCCCCGGGGGGACCGTTGCTGCGGCCGTCCGCAACGCCGTGGTCCCCGCGGCCAAGACCTCCGTCGCCGGTCTTACCGGGACGCCCCTGGAGGCGGCGGCCGCCCTCGTCGGCGCCGCGATGGCGTTCGGGGCCGCCCCTCCGGGCCTCGCTGGTCTGGGTGTCGACGGCTCTTCCAGTGTGGCCGTGAGAAAGGTGCGAAAGGCGCCGCCGCACCCGCCGACCAGGTAGCGGCTTTCCTACGTCCCGGTGCACGGGTTTGCCACCGCCTTGGCGCCCCTGCTGGCCGGGAGCAATGAGCGCCTACCGCTCCCTGCCAGCTTCGTCGGCACCATGGGGAAGAATCCCCCGACGAGCTTCATGATCGAGGACGGCAGCGGCGGGCAGCCGCTGTACGACGTCGAGGTCCTCCATGATGGGGAGGGGAAGAGCTACCTCACCGGGGGGTGGGAGCGGTTCTTCCACAACTATGGCCTGGAGCGGGGGTGGTCTCTCATCCTGACCCACCGCGCCGGGTCGCACATCCTCTGCGTCCGCGTCATCGACGGCTCCGGCTGCGCCCGCGCCTACTCCCCCTGGCCATGATCGGCGAGCGGCCCCGAAGCCTCCCTCTCGGCGACGACATCGTCAACAGGAGTCTAGGGGTTAGGCGGGGGAGTCCTTTTGCTACTCCGGCCCTTAGCGTGGCCCTTATTATGTAACCACCAGCCGTATAGCTAAGAACCTCTTTAATTTCGTGCAAATCTTTACTTGCTCTTCATCGTTTGCTGTGTGAATGTCTCTCTTCACTGTGTGCTTTTGCCATCGCGCAAGCGTCTTCTGCTTGACACCGTTGTGATGCGACGGTTCTTCCCTTGACGAAACCGCTATCACGCGAATCCGTAGATGGGGATTACGATAGTCACCGGCCTGCGCAGATGCTTCGGGCGTGCTCCTTCGGCTCCAGTGCGGAGGGAACAGAGCTTCTGCTTGCCGGCTCCGGGGGGAACGGACTAGTCCCGGCTCAGCGGGGTTGAGACAGAGACTGAGTCTAGTACCGGTTCGGGTGAGGTCGAAGCCGGCACGTTTCCTTTCCCAAGCCTTCGCGCGTCCCAAGCCACGATTGGAGTAGATCTCCCAGTTTCCGGCTCTAGCCGTTGCTTTGCGAGTGTTAAGTTTCGATTTCGTTGCTCGTTTGCTGATCGTGTCACAGCGCCAGCTGAACGGACAGCCGGCGAGGTACTGGAGCCGGCCTGCTTCTGAGGGCCAATTCCCTTTCCCCCTAGCCCCCGAGTTTTGGGGTAGCTGGACTATCAGCTAGCTCGAAACTAACTCTTCGCGAATGGTGCCGACGCCAAGCGAGGTAGCTCTAGCTTCGAACCTCTTGGGCGTGGCTTCTCAGCCCAAACATCAAAAACGGTGACTATCAGCTACTCGCTGGCTTTGCCTTCGTCCGGTTCCCTCAACCTTTTCCTTAATCTCCCCACCCTTCGGCCCTTCTACCCCCAACCGGCAGCCTGGTGCCGGTTGGTCTCCCTTGGGCCGGCAGCCGAATGCCGGCCTAGGGTGGGAGCGTGCCGCGGAGTGAGAAGTAGTACTTTGGTTTATCGGGCCCCCCGACTCGTGCTAACCAACGCTTAGTTAACAGTCACTGCCCTTAACACTTGGTCGAGCGAT
The DNA here is from genome assembly GCA_007115705.1 of Dactylis glomerata. Taxonomy (NCBI): domain Eukaryota; kingdom Viridiplantae; phylum Streptophyta; class Magnoliopsida; order Poales; family Poaceae; genus Dactylis; species Dactylis glomerata. The sequence continues at coordinate 9,316 of QXEO01001502.1, forward strand.
TTTTCTATCGTTTGCGGTTCTGCCCTGCGGCTTTCCCTCGTATGTGGTCTGCCGGCTCCTATCCATCCGGCTGCGCGGAGCCGGAAGGTGGAGGTTGGGCTCGAGACCTTCGCCATACGTAGTACTCATCCGGCTGGCGAGAGATCGATCTTTTTCGGGGCTGCCGGCTGTGGCTCGGTGCCTGGAGCCGGCTGCCGGTCAAGTGAATAACGCAGGAAGCAAAACATACGCGAAGTGTTTTGCTCGAAGCCGGCCGTAACTAGCCACTCCGTTTTCCTTTATTCATTGACACGTTTTTCGGGGGTACAAGCTTTTGCCTTAGCAGAAGAAAGGTCTTAGGAGACTGACATTCCAGGGATGCTCGGTCTCCTTGTCAGAGTTATCTGCCTTGTTCTTTCTGGGCTCTTGTGCGTCGATGAGGTAATATACCCCATTGCCCAGCACCCGGCTGACAATGAACGGTCCCTCCCAGGGAGGAGACAGCTTGTGCATGCCTTTAGTGCTTTGGACCAGCCGGAGTATGAGTTCTCTTTCACGAAACGCGAGCGGGCGAATTTTCCGGCTGCGGTATCGTTGCAGCTGCTGCTGGTAGAGCGATGATCTAGCCAGAGCCTGTTCTCGTGCCTCCTCGAGGAGGTCGATGCCATCTTCGCGGGATTCTTTTGCTTGCTTCTCCGTGTACTGGACAACTCTGGGCGCGTCGAACTCAATGTCCGTGGGCAATACCGCTTCTGCTCCATAGACTAGGAAGAAAGGTGTGAAGCCAACAGAGCGGTTTGGAGTGGTGCGCAGGCTCCAGAGCACTGAGGGTAGCTCTTCGACCCAACAGCCGGCTGAGCGTTCGAGAGGCTCGACCAGTCTTGGTTTGATGCCGGCTAGGATCAGCCCATTTGCCTTTTCCACTTGTCCATTTGACTGAGGGTGCACTACTAACGCCAAGTCCAGCCGGATGCCCTTCTGACCACAGTAATCAGCAAAGACTCCCTTCGCGAAGTTTGTCCCATTGTTGGTGATAATGCTGTGGGGAACTCCATATCTTGTGATGATCTCGTTGAAGAACTTGATCGTGGACGAACCGTCGAGTTTTTCGATTGGCTTGGCCTCGATCCACTTGGTGAACTTGTCCACAGCAACCAGCAAATGCGTCAAGCCCCCGGGTGTGGTCTTGAATGGCCCTACCATGTCCAAACCCCAGACCGCGAACGACCAGGTGAGCGGGATGGTCTTAAGAGCAGCCGCTGGAGTGTTTCTGTGCTTGGAGAAGCGCTGGCAGCCGTTGCATTGCTTCACCAGTTGCTCTGCATTCTGCTTGGCCGTTGGCCAGTAGAAGCCATGTCGGAAGGCTTTGGCTACCAAGGCTCCGGAAGATGCGTGATGTCCACACTCCCCTTGGTGTACCTCTTTTAGTAGCTCCATCCCTTCTTCCGGCTCGATGCACTTCTGGTAGATGCCTGACACGCTGCGCTTGTACAGCTCGCTGTTGATGATAGTGTACGCCCCAGCTCGACGTTGAATTCGCCTAGCTTCCACTTCGTCTTGCGGCAAGTCCCTAGTGATGAGGTAGTTGGAGAATGGCTCCGCCCAGGAAGGTATCTCCCGTATGTGGAAGACACTGGCAACCAGAGGATCAGCAGCCCCCGGGTCCGTCATTGTGCCGGCTTCATCTGATGGTCCAGCCGGGGGAGCGGGCGTGGAGCCGGCAGTCCCCTTGTCCTTCGTCGAGCCGGCCGCGCTGGGCTGGCCGGCTGCCTCCTCTAGCCCCGAGACGGCAGCCCCTGGGTCCGGTAGCGGTACCTGAGCCGGGGCTGGGTCTCCAGGCACGTAGATGGATATGGATTCCGGCGAAGGTTTGATAGACGGCTTGTGGATGATCTCCAGGGACAACCCAGCTGGGATATCCTGCTTGGTGGAGCCAATCTTGGACAGCCGGTCTGCTTCCTCGTTGTTTGCTCTGGGGACGTGGTGGAACTCGCAGCCCTCAAAGAATCCGTTGAGCTGCTGCACGTAGAAGCGATAGGAGGCCATGTTGGCGTCCTTGGCGTCCCAATCCCCTGAGACCTGGTGCGTTACCAGGTCGGAGTCTCCGAAACAGAGGATCCTCCTGATGCCGATCTGCTTGGCCATCTTGAGCCCATGTACCAGGGCTTCATACTCAGCGACGTTGTTCGACGCACGAAAGTGCATCTGCAGCACGTACTGCAGCTTGTCTCCCTTGGGAGAGGTGAGGACGACGCCGGCTCCCAAGCCCCCGAGCAGCTTGGAGCCATCGAAGTGCATGCGCCAGTGGGTGGAGTCCGGAGCCGGCGGCAGGTACTGGTGCTCTCCCCAGTCAGCGAAGAAGTCCGCTATGATCTGTGACTTGATCGTCGTCCTGGGCTTGTACTGAATGGTATGAGCTGCGAGCTCGATCGCCCATTTGGCCACCCTTCCTGACGCATCCTTGCATCGGATGATCTCTGAGAGCGGGGTGGTGCTTACCACCGTGATTGGGTGCTCCTCGAAGTAGTGCTTCAGCTTCTTGGCCGCCATGTACACGCCGTAGGCAACCTTCTGGTAGTGCGGGTAGTTCTGCTTGGAGAGAGTGAGCACCTCACTCAGGTAGTACACCGGGCGCTGAACCGGCAGCTCTTTGCCTTCCTCGGTGTGCTCCACCACGATCACCACGCTGATGACGCGCGGGGTTGCTGCGATGTAGAGCAGCATTGGCTCTCGCGGTGCCGGCGCTGCCAAGATTGGCGCGGTAGACAGGACTCGCTTGAGGTCGTTGAAGGCGTCGTCAGCGCGTTGGGACCAAACGAAGTGGTCCGCCTTCTTCATCAGCTGGTACAGCGGCATGGCCTTCTCCCCGAGCCGGCTGACGAACCGGCTAAGCGAGGCCAAACAACCAGCAAACTTCTGCACATCTCTGAGCTGGGTGGGCTTCTCTAGGGCCTCGATGGCTTTTATCTTCGAGGGGTTAGCCTCGATCCCTCGCTGGGAAACGATGTAACCTAGGAGCTGCCCAGCCGGCACACCAAAGGTGCACTTCTCAGGGTTGAGCTTCATGCGATAGCGCCGCAGGTTGGTGAAGGTCTCCTTGAGATCGTCCAGGAGCGTGCCACTCTGCTTGGTCTTCACCACCACGTCGTCCACGTAGGCGTGTACGTTCCTCCCAATCTGCTCCTGCAGACATCGCTGCATGGTCCGCTGGTAAGTGGCTCCGGCGTTCTTTAGGCTGAACGGCATGGTAACGTAGCAGTAGGCTCCATATGGGGTGATGAAGGAGGTCTTGAGCTGATCCGGCTGGAAGAGCGGGATCTGGTGGTAGCCTGAATAGGCGTCCAGGAAAGACAACAGGTCGCAGCCGGCTGTGGAGTCGATCACCTGATCAATTCGTGGCAGCGCGAAAGGATCCTTGGGGCAAGCCTTGTTGAGGCTGGTGTAGTCGATACACATTTGCCAAGTGTTGTTCTTCTTCAGAACCAAGACTGGGTTCGCAAGCCAGTCAGGGTAAAACACTTCCATGATAAAGCCGGCAGCCAGGAGCCGGGCAATCTCCTCGCCAATAGCTTTCCTCTTTTCTTTTGCAAACCGCCGCAGCGGCTGCTTGACCGGCTTGGCATCCGGCCGAACGTTGAGTGCGTGCTCAGCCATCTCCCTCGGCACACCAGGCATGTCCTTTGGAGACCATGCAAAGATGTCCCGATTCTCACGGAGGAAGCTGGTGAGCTCGCTTTCCTATTTGGCGGACAAGCCAGTGCCGATGATGACGTACTTGGAGGGGTCGCTCTCGTCCAACAGGATCTTCTTGGTGTCATTGGCTGGCTTGAATTGCTCCACAAGCGATTGGCGAACCGGTACGTCTTGCTGGGTCAGCTCCACGCGATGTAGAAGCTGCCTTTTCTCCTCGGCGACGACCAGCGCCTCCACCAGCTGCGAGCTCTCCTTTGCGCAGGCCAGGGACTTCTTCAAGTTTCCCGAGACTGTGATCACACCTCTAGGCCCTGGGAGCTTCATCTTAAGATAAGCATAATGCGGGACAGCCATGAACTTAGCCAGGGCCGGACGGCCGAGCAGCGCGTGGTAGGGACTGCTGATGTCCACCACCTCGAACCAGATGGGCTCGCAGCGGCTATTCCCCTTCTTTCCGAAGAGAACCTCCAGCTGCACCTTGCCCAAAGGGGTGCAAGAATGCCCAGGCACGATGCCATGGAAGGTGAGCCGGCTAGGTTTCAGCTGAGCAAGCGGGATGCCCAGCTTCTCGAGGGAGCTTCGGTAAAGAAGGTTGATACTACTACCGCCGTCGATGAGCACGCGGGAGAAACGGCACATGTGCGTATCGGAACACACGACAGGATCCATGACCAGGGCATACTCTCCAGGGCTGGGCATCAACCTCGGGTGGTCCTCGTGCCCCCAGGTAATGGCCGCCTCGGACCAATGCATGAACTGGGGTTTTGCAGGCATCACAGCGTTCACCTCTGCCTCATGCCAAAGGTCGTTCCTTTTGTCCTTGCCGGGGGTAGAGAAGATGTGATACTGCTCCACATCCGTCGGGAAGTCATCATCTTGATCCGGCTCGCCTCCAGCCGGGTCGCGTTGTTGGTCCTCTTGATCTCCAGCCGGTTGCGCTTGCGACGTACCAGGGATCTGCCGAGCGCGCTACTCCAGCTCTCTCATGAAACGACACTGATGCGTGGAGTGGGTCGCTTCCCTGCCCGGGGAGGTGTGAAATTTACACGGCTGATCAAGCGCAGCATCGAGGGTGTACTTGCCCTCTTTGCGCCCATGACCGCTGCCTGCAGCCCCCAGGCCTCCTTGGTCAGAAGCCGCTCGCTTTGAGCTAGCAGATCCCCTAGAGGACGTCTTGACGTGGTCGAGCCACAGGTGGATGTGCAGCGCCGATGGGCGAGCCTGGGACTCCGACCCTAGCGCTGACTCCGCGATCAAGCGTGGCTTGCTTGCTCCGCCGCCTTGCTGGACGCGGCGGCCTTGGGCACCACCGCTCGGAGCGCAGCTGCCCTGTCCACGCCCTCCGCGGCCTCGGCTTGCCGATGGCGACCGCTGGATCTGGCCGGGGACGGCGGTGGCGAAGCTGCGGCACGAGTCACGGGCGAGCTCAGTCGGTGCGTCTCCATAGACGTCGTAGAACTCGCTGAGCGTGGTGCTCTCGCGGCGCCGGTTGGCCTCATCCTCTGCCACCTTGCCAAGGAGGACGAGACGCGTCCGCTCCAGGGCCTCGGCGACCCGGGCGGGATCGATGACGCGGTTGAGGGGAACGCGCAGGTCCACCACGGAGACGTCCGGGGCGTCCTCCTCTGGGAGTGGAGCATCTTGCTCCTGAGGAGGTGGGCGCTCGAGCGACGGGCGCTCGGGGCGCGGCAAGTCGCCGCCCTCATCCTCTCCCAGGGCCATCACCTCGACCATGGCGCCAAGATTGCTGCTTTCACCGCAGCTCGAGCCTCCGTCGCAGAGGGAGTCGAAGACGTCGGTGACCTCCTCTGGGAAGGGCTTGGCGACGTAGAAGCGGTGGCTGCCGACGTCGAGGAAGGAGCCGTTGTTGCCGAAGCCGTTCTTGAAGTGGGCCAAGTTGTTGTCGACGCAGTCGAAGGTGCCGAACCTCCAGACGAGGCCGGAGGCGACCTTCTCGCCGGAGGGTCCCGGCCGGAACTTGACTCCGCTCGTGTAGCGCCCCGCCTTTTGCTAAAGACGGAACTCCTGTGTATCTGTGCCATTCCCTGGATCAGTAGATAGCACCACAGTATAAAATGAGAAATCATTGCAATAGCATCAATATTACAACGTAAATCCAGTTACATAGGTATTCAACCTTACGAGTACACAACATAAAGCATAGATTGCAGTGAGCTTCCATCTTCATCAAGTGCCACAGGCAGACGTGTTGGAATGTAAGCTCGAGATCCTACTCCTGGTTCCTTACTCGAAAATAAAACCTGCACGTTGAATATGCAGCCCCAGAGGGGTCAGTACAATGATGTACTAGCAAATGACACATATTTGGTGGCATTTTGTGGAAAGACTATACTACATGACATTTGGCTGGTGGATCTCATAGGATGATTTGCATAAAGCCAATTTTATCCTATAATCCTTTTTAATACTTTCTTTCGAAATTTTATTTTTCAAGGGTCAAGACAACCCCCATACACTACATACTGGCCGGTATGTAGTTCTGGGCGCAACTCAACAAAGTTTGGAACCTCAGGCACCACCACCCCTCGGAGTGTGTGGTCCTTAGTTCCTACCTAGGGGTTTCTAGACAATTTTTAATAATTCAGAAATGGTGATGAGATTCTTCCATACATTCCATGTCTAGAGACTCAATTGTCCATAACCGAGGACACGGCTAATCGATTAGTTTTAAACACCTTGCAAGGGTTGTGCACTTTCACCTTACGATTCATTTTATGCCCATACATAAAATGAAACGAGACCTTTTAGAAGGAGAGGGCAACTAACTTGGCAAGCTCCGTTCCCGACCTACAATTCAACTACCACCACTTCTTGCTGACAAGTTACACTCCCACAACTAATTAGTCAAGACAGAGCCCATAATGTCATAAGGCTGCACTGGAAGTACACTAAGCATGGAAGACATAGCCATCTCTTTGTTCCTGGGTGGCAAACCACAAGTGAACGCGTAGGCAGCAACTACACAATGCGTAGCCCCAGGTCATGCCCAGGCAGCAACTACACATTGGGGAGCCCCAGGTCGCCACTCAACATCGCCTCCATCATCAAACCAATCCACCCAGGTGTTTCATTTTAGTTGAAGTTCTTAATTTGTTCACAAAACACTTTTAACAAGTGATTAAAGCATGGCATCAATATTTTTCAAAGTATTTAGCATCCTAACAGGTGGGGTATTGAGGGATTTGCTACACACTACTAGGATCTAAGCATTTGATAAAACAGTTGAATAAATCACCTATCATGCATACTACAAGAGGTGAAATCACTAATGCATAAGTAAAATGGGTAAGGGGCATGTGTGTCACTTGCCTTTTTGAAGATCTCGACGTTTCACTTCTCTCAACTAAGCACGTAGCTCTTCGCACCAACTATAGTACAGAAATAACATAACATAAACACATCATACAAACACAATCAAACAAATCAAACAGTTAAAAAGTGTTTGTTTAACAACTTGGTTTATTGAGATGTTATGACAAGAAAGATATGGTAAAGGATCATGATTTGTGAGATATGGATCGGAGAGTTTAGTTGGGAGAGATCAATATGATTTGAGAGAGAATTGGGTTAGGCATAACATAATTGATGAAGTCTTTATGCTTTATTAAAGCATAAATGAGTTTTGGAATGGCTCATGTGAAATAAATTACACAAGAGTCAATTTGTACAACTACAACACTATTGAGTAAATGTGACAACAATTACTCTTGAATAGCTTCTATTGCACTTAGGAACTAGGCTAGGTTTTTAAGAATGCTCGAACTACTCAAGTAGCACATTCGCAAGTTGAATAGTTCACTACACGTGAACAGAACTAAGTAGGCGTGGGATTGGGTATGAATGATTGATGTTTGAGGACATGGCTCAAATGGTTCATTGATCAACATGGTGTATAACACATACTATAGTATGGGTTATAATAACTCCACATTAATAGAATCTAGGTTTGAGATGAACTCATATTCTACTCAAGTAGCACAATTGCAATTTGAGTACATATATGAATTAGACGAAATATGTTTAGTTGGACAAGGTATGGATCAAGATAATGTTCAGATGATATTTGATTAATGGGTATGAATAGATTTTAGAATGACTCATGTGAATAGATTCACATAGGTATAGAATAGTGCAACAAAACACTACTGAATAAAGTGTTACAACACTTATTCATAATAGCATAGGTTACACATGGGCTTGGGTAGGAGTTTGTGATATAATGAATTACTCAATTAACTCATTTGTTAATTGAATAGTTCTACACATGAAAACAGGATCAAGTGGGTAGAGGATTGAGTATGGTTAGATAACATTTGAGATTATGGTTTAAGGTTTTTATTGGGTACATGGAGTATTGGATAGGTGCTATAATGTTGATTAGATCAACTCCACAAGGATAGCAAGAATAGAATCTATGATTGAGATGTATCACACTTTACTCAAACAACACAATTGTAATTTGAATATGTGTGAACTAGACAAGATAGGTCTAAGTAGATATGATCTTTATCAAGATGTTATTTAGATAATATTGATGACTAGGTATGATCATAGGGTTTTCTAAAGTAGAAGGAATCATTGATTGAAATAGAAATAGAATTAATCTATATAGGAATACTCAAATTCTCATATTAGAATTTGAATAATTGTGAAATGGTTCAAGAAAATATGGGAGTGATGCTACTGGATAGCTTGCAGTAATTCAAAGTCACTGCAATTGGAATCACTCCAAAATAACTTATAGAATTCAAACTATGATCAAAATAGTGATTTGGATAGATTTGAATGCACAAAGTGTGTGCACGTATTAACTTTGGGTTTTCTTGATCCTATGATGTTCTACATGATCAGAGGATTCCATAGACTACAAATTTGTAATTTTTGGATGAACAGAACAAAAGATATGAATTAATCAAGCTAACAGAAGGTTTGATTTCAATTTGAAAATAGTTTCAAATTGAACCCATAAAATATAAGATTTTGTGGTACTGCTGGATTCTAGACTTCCTAAGGATTCCAACGGTATCTTATTTGCAAATTTTGGTCTTACAGAAGATTTTATATTGATTTTACAAGATCAGTACAGAATCTGAGATTTGGATTTCGAATTTGAATTCATTTTGACTGGTTTGACTGGGGCTGACGAGCCTGGCCGACGTGGCGTCTTCCCATTGGTGGATACCATTTCGGGTGCTATTTCTATTCTCAGCCCTACGATCTAGATCCAATGGCTGGAAAGGGAGGAGAAAGGGTTACCTGGCCAGGGTCTTGCCGGCGACGATGGTCAACGGTGGCGAGGCGCTCTGGTTCAAACTCCGGCGAGGTCCGGTGGTTTCTGGGAAATGGCGAGGATGAGATGGTGCTCAGCAAGGCGACGTGGCCTCGGAAACATGGTCTCTGCTCTCGATTTCGTCCTGCCGAGGGAGAGGGAGGCCGCTGGAGCGGAGATGGCGTCGGGTGAGCTTCGGGCGACGTCGGACGCATCGATCTGCGGCGATTCTAACCAAGACAGGGGGTCAGGGGAATGCGTAAGAGCGAGTCTGAAAGGATAGGAGTGAAGAGAGGGGGCGGGGCTCACTGGTTCTGGCGGAATCAAAGAAATTCGGCGACGATGCCTGCGGACTCCGGCGAGAAATCTCTCTGTGGTTCGTCGATGATTTCGTGAAGGAGCAAAGGGATATGGAGGAGGAAGGCGAGGGGGTCTTATAGCTGCGGTTAGGCGTCGATTAAGGCAGGGAGTAAAGAGGATTTAAGAGGGGGAGGGGGTTACTGCGGGAAGGAAACGGTCACTGCGGGGATCTCGCGCCAGAGGAGGGAGATGGGTCTGACCGGTGGGTCCCGGTGGCAGGGAGTGAGGGGAGAGAGAGAGCGGGGTGGGCTGGTTTCCCGGGCTGACTCGGCTGGAGTTGGGCCCCGGGCACGGCCCAGGTTGGGCTGGCCACTTCTTCTCCCTTTTTTTTGTTCTGGTTTTTAATCTTTTCTGTTTTCTTATTTCTTTCATAGATTTTGCATATTGCATCCAAACAAGGTCAAACCACTTTCTAAATTTTTGTAAAATTCAACACTACAATTTAAAACAGTAATGGGGCATTTTTCATGGCAAGAATCATTTTCAAGAAGATCCTTTTAAAATGGCCAACATGCTTTATTTGCATAAAGCAAGGGAGAAATAGAATTTCAAGAATAATCCTTTTAAATTCAGAGAACAAACTTTACAAAAATAATTTTTGAAATATGTTTTTCAAACATTCCTTTGGCATAGAAAACTTTGTAAGTCATTTTGTAAATATCCCTTTGCATGATAGCTTGCATAGGTTTGAATAAGCACAAAATAGTATTTTCCTACTTGACCTTTCTCAAAGAAGTTCTTCAAGAAAAATAATAGAAAGTTTAAGATAGTTTTCTAATAAAGCTTTCAAATAGACTCAAAAAGTTTTAAATCTCTGTGAATTTCCAATCATCTCAAGCAAAACAAAAGCAAAAAAATTCCCCCAAAATTTGATAAAATCTTGGGATGTTACAGACTACCACCCTTAAAAGAAATCTCGTCCTCGAGATTGGAGAAAGGCTAGAAAGAAAGTAGGTATTGGGTTATCTGGGCTTAGGTATCTGGGTGGCTACCACCCTTAAAAGAAAATTCCTCTTGGTGGTATCTTGATGCTTCCTTGGGCACTTGCATTTTGTTCCCAGCTTGCATTCACTGTTGTGACATTTTCCATGAATCGTCCTTCTTAGAAGTTTCGATGTTCGCCGCTATGTTCAAAAGTGGGCACACCAAGGGTTCCATCTAATTCTAGTGATACGCAGATATCATCCATCGTGTTGTCATCAACAAGGTAGTCCACATCTTCTTTTACAATAGGTGGGTGTGTATTCACAAATCCGGGCACCAACCTTCCTTATGGGGTTGCTTGAGGTATCCTTACTCTATTGTAGAGCTTTCTATCTAACGGGGTAGTTGTTGAACTACTTTGGACACTGAGGAGTCACTCTTTGGTTCGATCAGAGGACCAAGCTGAGTTGTCTTCTCCTTGGGTCATTCAGAAGACCAAGCTGAGAGGGTATCCTCTCATCGTCTCAACTTCCTTATCATCATCCTTAGAGGTTCTTCATCTTATGGTTGCTTCCTTATACCATTCTGCTCTTCAATTTTCCACGATACCATTCTGTTCTGGTAACCTTCCTGGTTGTTGTACATCTTCCAAGAATGTGTATCTAGCCTTTTCTTGGTCGGTCTTCACCAAGGCCAAGACAGCATACAGGCCATCACCATACTCCTTGTTGCTTTTTAGCTGATCTTCGTTATAGAATCTCAAAAGATGACTCAGTGCCAAGTACTGCATGCTTGCCCCACGAACATGATGAGACCATACATCCCAATGGATTAGGATGGCATCTCTCTGCAGTCTTCTCATGTATTTCATAGGGGTAAACAAGGTGGACTCTGTAAGAGGTACTTGCACCTTTAAGGGACGCAAGGTCACCTTTTAACCAGCATTGTTGAACCTTTTCTTGATACCTGTGCTCATCATGCTATCTGCCACTAGTGCCGGATGGTCCTTAAGAATTCCTTTCGCAACCGTCTTCATAGTTGTTGAAGGGCGCTGAACAACTTGATCATATCTCGAAGATGAACTCCTTCTCAGGGAAAAGGGATCTAACGAAGTTCTCATGGGCAGGAAAGTAGTTTCGGGGATTTGGAGAGTTGCTTCATAACGTCGCAGATCGGGATGGGGTAGACTTCGGTGGCGTAAAGCTTTGGAATCCGGTGGCAATCTCATAGGTAGTGGTGGTTGTCTTTGTTGTGACTCTCTGGAGAGGAGTGACCTCTTTTTTTTTATAGGCACAAGGAGGTAGTCGAACAGGTTATGTGGGGAGTTGATATGAAGGGTCGGGGAGGTGAATTGAACAGATAGCAACCAAAGTTGAACAGTCTTCGCATTCAAGGTCCACTGAGCGAAATGTTTCTGATTCGTGATGTCGTTCAAAAGTCCAAGTTCTCACCGTATTCCTACGTTTTGGCCACACTGGCTCACTATAAGGGATTGTAACATATTATCCTCCTAAGGTTATGGTTTAACGACGTCGTATCTCATGTAGGTATGTCTCTCTAGATTCACCATTCCTCATACAAGAGCGAACAATATGAGTAGTCGTCATGGGGCGCAAATCCATGTCGCACCCAATCATTATCTTGTATTTGGTTTGGTGCATCTCGCATTCTAACTCTCGGCCAACCTTACTAGATTATAAGCAAAAGTTTTGTTTAAATTGGAACCAAGTTCCCAAATCTTATTTTGAATTTTGAAAACAAAATCTATCGTTCCTAGCTAGAGGTTTTCAACAAGGCTCATGGCAATAATCCTTAAGTTGTAGATCCTTTGGTTTGCCATTTAAGAGGAATTAAAGTCCTTTCCATTGCTCTGTTTGCTCTTTCCATTGCTCTGTTTGTCCTTTCCACCTTTCTTGCATAAGGTGGTTGAATAGTATTACCTCCACATTAGCTACACCTTGGGGGTGTCTTCTTATTATTTGCGTGGTATCCTTCAGCTATTCTAGCTTACTGGAGGCTTGGGGTATCATCCTTTGTGCGGTCTCATTGCGTAATGTTTCCAGTCTCTTGTACTTGAAACACTTCCTCTTGTTGTTGTACTCTGTATCCTTATCTCCAACCGATGGTTATTGTAGTTGTTCTGTCGTTGAGAATACTTTGGTTTGGGTTTTAGGACAAGTTTAGGTCTTAGCATAGATAAGAATTAGATAGAAGGGATCTAAAGAAGTTTCCTACCCAAACACAGCAGATCAAAACAATTTATCCTACAAGCAATATCTAACAAACATTCAACACATCAGGCAAACTAGTTTTCAAACAAACGGGATGGTACGATCATCCACAAGTCGGTATGACCATAACGTTTATTACACGTCGTTGCTTATTAAAATTTCCTAAATGGAGGTCCAACTAAGGCTTCTTGGTTCTCTTCTAAGCAGATCCATTGTTCTGGTCCAGCTACTTCAGTAGATCGGCAACCTTTTCATCCTTGGTTTTGAGGAGGTCTCCTTGAACACTAAGTTTAGATTCCAACCTTTCCATGTCACCTTGTAGTTGGTTTATGGTTTCCTTCAAGGTAGTAGTGTCTTCCTTTTCTTCTTTGAGGTCTTGCTGAGTATTATGAAGTATCCACTTGAGTCTTTCTCCAAGTTCCTTTATATTGAGTCAAGGAAATATATGGAGTATCCGTCTCACACTTCTGGCACATTGTGATCTTCTATCCTTTGTTGATGATTTCAGGGTAGGGTCAGCTATAGTATTAGGAAACATTTGGAGGGGAAGTAGGAGAGAATACAAGGAGTTCAAAATGCAAACATTTTTCTTTAATAAATAGAAGTAAGATGAGATAGAGAATTTTATCCTAGGGCCTTCCTATTTCTAATTTCCAAACCTAGGGTCTCGATCCTACAGGCAACACTATGCTCTGATACCATTCTGTAGCACCCCGCCTTTTGCTAAAGACGGAACTCCTGTGTATCTGTGCCATTCCGTGGATCAGTAGATAGCACCATAGTACAAAATGAGAAATCATTGCAATAGCATCAGTATTACAACGTAAATCCAGTTACATAGGTATTCAACCTTACGAGTACACAACATAAAGCATAGATTGCAGTGAGCTTCCATCTTCATCAAGTGCCACAGGCAGACATGTTGGAATGTAAGCTCGAGATCCTACTCCTGGTTCCTTACTCGAAATAAAACCTGCACGTTGAATATGCAGCCCCAGAGGGGTCAGTACAATGATGTACTGGGAAATGACACATATTTGGTGGCATTTTGTGGAAAGACTATACTACATGACATTTGGCTGGTGGATCTCATAGGCTGATTTGCATAAAGCCAATTTTATCCTATAATCCTTTTAAATACTTTCTTTCAAAAATTTATTTTTCAAGGGTCAAGACAACCCCCATACACTACATACTGGCCGGTATGTAGTTCTGGGCGCAACTCAACAAAGTTTGGAACCTCAAGCACCACCACCCCTCGGAGTGTGTGGTCCTTAGTTCCTACCTAGGGGTTTCTAGACAATTTTTAATAATTCAGAAATAGTGATGAGATTCTTCCGTACATTCCATGTCTAGAGACTCAATTGTCCATAACCAAGGACACGGCTAATCGATTAGTTTTAAACACCTTGCAAGGGTTGTGCACTTTCACCTTACGATTCATTTTATGCCCATACATAAAATGAAACGAGACCTTTTAGAAGGAGAGGGCAACTAACTTGGCAAGCTCCGTTCCCAACCTACAATTCAACTACCACCACTTCTTGCCGACAAGTTACACTCCCACAACTAATCAGTCAAGACAGAGCCCATAATGTCATAAGGCTGCACTGGAAGTACACTAAGCATGGAAGACATAGCCATCTCTTTGTTCCTGGGTGGCAAACCACAAGTGAACGCCTAGGCAGCAACTACACAATGCGTAGCCCCAGGTCATGCCCAGGCAGCAACTACACATTGGGCAGCCCCAGGTCGCCACTCAACATCGCCTCCATCATCAAACCAATCCACCCAGGTGTTTCATTTTAGTTGAAGTTCTTAATTTGTTCACAAAACACTTTTAACAAGTGATTAAAGCATGGCATCAATATTTTTCAAAGTATTTAGCATCCTAACAGGTGGGGTCTTGAGGGATTTGCTACACACTACTAGGATCTAAGCATTTGATAAAACAGTTGAATAAATCACCTATCATGCATACTACAAGAGGTGAAATCACTAATGCATAAGTAAAATGGGTAAGGGGCATGTGTGTCACTTGCCTTTTTGAAGATCTCGACGTTTCACTTCTCTCAACTAAGCACGTAGCTCTTCGCACCAACTATAGTACAGAAATAACATAACATAAACATATCATACAAACACAATCAAACAAATCAAACAGTTAAAAAGTGTTTGTTTAACAACTTGGTTTATTGAGATGTTATGACAAGAAAGATATGGTAAAGGATCATGATTTGTGAGATATGGATCGGAGAGTTTAGTTGGGAGAGATCAATATGATTTGAGAGAGAATTGGGTTAGGCATAACATAATTGATGAAGTCTTTATGCTTTATTAAAGCATAAATGAGTTTTGGAATGGCTCATGTGAAATAAATTACACAAGAGTCAATTTGTACAACTACAACACTATTGAGTAAATGTGACAACAATTACTCTTGAATAGCTTCTATTGCACTTAGGAACTAGGCTAGGTTTTTAAGAATGCTCGAACTACTCAAGTAGCACATTCGCAAGTTGAATAGTTCACTACACGTGAACAGAACTAAGTAGGCGTGGGATTGGGTATGAATGATTGATGTTTGAGGACATGGCTCAAATGGTTCATTGATCAACATGGTGTATAACACATACTATAGTATGGGTTATAATAACTCCACATTAATAGAATCTAGGTTTGAGATGAACTCATATTCTACTCAAGTAGCACAATTGCAATTTGAGTACATATATGAATTAGACGAAATATGTTTAGTTGGACAAGGTATGGATCAAGATAATGTTCAGATGATATTTGATGAATGGGTATGAATAGATTTTAGAATGACTCATGTGAATAGATTCACATAGGTATAGAATAGTGCAACAAAACACTACTGAATAAAGTGTTACAACACTTATTCATAATAGCATAGGTTACACATGGGCTTGGGTAGGAGTTTGTGATATAATGAATTACTCAATTAACTCATTTGTTAATTGAATAGTTCTACAGATGAAAACAGGATCAAGTGGGTAGAGGATTGAGTATGGTTAGATAACATTTGAGATTATGGTTTAAGGTTTTTATTGGGTACATGGAGTATTGGATAGGTGCTATAATGTTGATTAGATCAACTCCACAAGGATAGCAAGAATAGAATCTATGATTGAGATGTATCACACTTTACTCAAACAACACAATTGTAATTTGAATATGTGTGAACTAGACAAGATAGGTCTAAGTAGATATGATCTTGATCAAGATGTTATTTAGATAATATTGATGACTAGGTGATCACTCTAAGATTTACACATATATCTGAACCTTGCAACCATAAAACTTGTCTGTTTTACCTCATTTCTACCAGTGTTGCACCAACATTTTACATCATTTGATCCTTTGTCACAGATCAGTGCGCCAAGGCACTTAATTCTACAAGTCAGAGCAATTCAAACATCAGCTCAAGCCACCAGGAAAGGAAGAGTACATCTTGAGGAGCAAGAAAGAAGCCAACGGCAGGAGCAGGCTGCCACGGCACAAAGGGACAAGAAAAACAGAAAAGCAGGCTAGCAGCTGCCGCCACCTTTTTCCCTCTACTCCTCTACGCTGCAGCATATACACCATCCCATCCCCATCTCCATCTCTCATCTGGACATCTCGCCAAACAACCACTCCATCCATCCACCACTCCACCAAAACCTTCCTCCTCCATAGTCCAACACACCGAAAACCTTCACCTTTTCCACCCCACTTTTCCCTCTACTCCTCTGCTGAAAAAAGAACAGATCGACGGCGCAAGCAACACCACCATGAACACCACCAAGAACACCTCCAAGAACGTCAAGATGGACAAGGCTCGAAGGATCTGAAGGCCAAGCTCTTCCTCATCCCTCTTCATCCTCTGCCACGACAGCAACATCTCTGCCTTCTCCAATTTCTCTGCCACGGCAAGCCTTCGGTGACCAACAACAACCTCTCTTCCTTTCCCCCATGCTCTGTGATCTGATTTGTGTTGATCTTGCACTGTAAAACGGTTTGAACCTTGTCCTGGATCTTTGCTATGGTTTGAGTGACACACTCCATTGTAAACTCCAAGATTACTGTGATTTCTGTGTTGCATCTGCCTGATCTGTTAGGTGCAAGACTAGCCTCTGCATCTAGTCCCAAAAATGCATCCCTGCCTCACTTGCTCGTTTGTCCTTTGTTTCCTTGCCTGACAAACAAGAAACATTGGATTTGTTATGTTAAAACTTCCCTGCCTCACTTGCTCGTTTGTCCTTTGTTTCCTTGCCTGACAAACAAGAAACATGGGATTTGTTATGTTAAAAACTTCCAACCTAAAACCTCCTGTTGCTTTTCTGTTTACAACACCAAAAACCCCACTTTTCTGCTTAGCTTCTGGAAATTAGGAAATAGTCTCATTTGTGTTGATCCCTGTGGAGACGACTAGAAAAACCCCCCTATAATCTCAACTTAGACCAAAATTGGCGCCGTTGCCGGGGATCAACTTTTGATTGTTTCCTTAGATTACAGTAGACTAAGCTGTGTAAATACTTGTTCCAATTTGCAATCTTTGATTGTCTGTTTTAATGACTTGTCTGTGATCAAGCTTAGAACTTTTATTAGGGGATTTAGTTCACTAACCCTTGATCAAGTTCTTGTCTGTGATTGTGTGTAGAACAATGATTTCATCTAATCTCCGTGGGAATTCAGTTGATGCAGTCCTCTGAAGATTCTCCACTAGCCCCATTTGATCCTGAGCCAGAGAGGACTTTGTTTGCAAGAAAGAGAGCAGCTTCTGAAGTTTCTGCTGAAGATTTGGAAACCTCTGTCTCAGATTTGGAATCGTCATCCTCAGATTTCAGCATGGGTGATAAGAAGTTGAGAGATTTGTGGATTTCCAAGGACCAGATCAACAATGCAGATGTGATTATGCCTGCAATACAAGCAAACAACTGGGAAATCAAGCCAGCTCTGATCAATATGGTGCAACATAATCCCTTCAAAGGTTCTGCTTTGGAGAGCCCCCATGAGCATATCAGAAACTTTCTGGAGTACTGCAACACTTTGAAGCACAATGGTGTTCCTCCTGAAGCCATCAGGATGCAATTGTTTCCCTTCTCATTGTCTGGACTTGCAAAAGTTTGGTTCCACTCTCTTCCTATTCACTGCAGAGACACATGGGAACATGTTATTCAAGCCTTCTTTGAGAGATATTTCCCTCCAACCAAAGCAGCTGAGTGCAAAGACAAGATAACAAGATTTGTGCAATATGAAGGAGAAAGCCTGTATGATACTTGGCAGAGATACCAAGGTCTCATCAGGATGTGTCCCAACCATGGCCAGGAGCAATGGCTCATCTTGCAAACCTTCTACAAGGGTTTGACAGAGCAAACCAGATCATTTGTTGACTCAGCTGCTGGAGGTGGAATCATGAACAAGACCCTTGATGAAGCTACTAAGTTGATTGAGAGCATGGCATCACACAACTTCTCCTGGACAAATGAAAGAGCTGTCCACCCCAACAATCAGCTACAGATTCAGTCAAGTGGCCAGAATGCTTTGGAAGCCAAGTTGGAGAGTTTAACAACTCAGCTTGCCCAGCTCATGACAGAAAGAAACAGCCAAGCTTTGGTTCCTGTCAACCAAGTTACTTCTGCCTGTGCAATTTGTGGAAAAGAAGGCCATTCTCTCATGGAATGTACCTTGTCTGCACCTCCTGAAGCCATGATATCAGAGGTGAACTATGCCCAGAATCAAGGGCCATATTCCCAAAGTTACAACCCCTCTTGGAGAAACCACCCCAACCTTTCTTACAAGAGCAATAATCAGCAAAGTTACCCAGCACCAGGGCAGCAGCACTATGCCCAAGCATCCCAGCAGAGTTACCATCAGCCTGGACAACAAAATTTCAGACCCCAAGGTCAAGTGCAACACCCACAACAACAACACCACCCAGTACATCAGCAAACTACTTCATCCAGCAGTAGCAGCCAATCTGAGCTTGGAGAAATGATGAAGCTACAGAAGGAAATGTTCAGTGGAATGCAAGAAACTATGAAAATGCAATCTGAACTTTTCTACAAGACTATGCAGCAACTCACTGCTGGAATCCAGACCAACAACATTGGAAAACAAGCTGAAGGAAAATTGCCAGCCCAAGCAGAGAAAAACCCAAAACAGTGTGGTGCCCTTTCCACTACTGAAGTTATTGATGCAGTCACCACTAGGAGTGGGGTGAACACTGAACCCTTACTCAAAACCCCACCAAATGTCACTTATGTTGCTCCACAGAGAAGACCCACCGTGCAGCATCAAACACCTCCAGAAATTGTTCTGCCAAGGCAGGAAAAATCAACAGGACAGCCTGCCCAGACAGAAAACCCTGCCAAGGCACAGATCTCTACCACAGAACCAACAGAGAAGCCTTTGTTGATGAAAGTACCATTTCCAGAGAGATTGGACAAGACCAAGGAGGAGAAGCAATACTCTAAATTCCTTGAGACCATGAAGGAAGTGCAAATCACCATCCCCATCTTAGATGCAGTGTTGCACATTCCCCTATATGCAAAGTTTTTCAAAGATCTGATCACAAGGAAGAGGAGTTTGGACAGCCCTGAGTTAGTAGCCTTGACAGAAGATTGCAGTGCTGTGATCTTGAACCACATGCCCAAGAAGCTACAAGACCCTGGAAGTTTCAGCATTCCCTGTGTAGTGGGAAGAAAAACCTTCACAGCCCTTTGTGACTTAGGTTCCTCTGTGAGTGTGTTACCCTCTGCTGCAAGCAAGATTCAGCAGCTGGGAACGTTGAAGCCTACCCCAATGACACTTCAACTTGCTGATAGAACCTTGAGAAAACCAGTAGGAGTCCTTGAAGATGTGCCAGTCCAAGTTGGCAACTTTGCATATCCTGTGGACTTTGTTGTGCTAGAGATGGAAGACAATGCTGAATCAATGATTCTAGGCAGGCCATTCTTGGCAACTGCTGGTGCCATCATTGATGTCAAAGGTGGAACCCTCAAATTACAATTTGGATCAGAGCAAGCTGAATTCAGCATGAAACATGCCACGCACTTACCCAATGTTCCTGAACATTGCCACTCCATTGATATTGTTGAAAGAAGTGTGCTAGAAACTTTGCCAGAACCTGAGCAAGAAGAGCCTGAAGCTCAAGTCTTTGTTACTGCTGAAACCACCAATGTACAGCAGCTCTGTGAAGTGAAAATTTGTGAAATTGTACCTGTGTCAAGTGCAAGAGAACCAGCTCATCTAGCTCACCATTCTGTTGTGGAGCTCAAAGAATTGCCTTCCCATCTGAAATACTCATTCTTGGAGAAGGAAAAGTTACACCCTGTGATTATTAGTTCTGCCCTTTCAAGTGAGCAAGAAGAAAGTCTTCTGTCTATTCTGAAGCTGTACAAGAATGTCATTGGATATTCCATTGATGACATCATTGGCATTAGTGAGAAAGTGTGTTCTCACAGGATCCACTTAGAAGAAGGCAGCAAGCCAACAAGAGAAGGACAGAGGAGACTAAACCCTGCTATGCAAGATGTAGTAAAGAAGGAAGTTCTGAAATTGTTGAAGGCTGGAATGATATACCCCATCTCTGACAGTGAGTGGGTGAGTCCTATCCACATTGTGCCCAAGAAAGGTGGCTACACTGTTGTTGAAAATGAAGAAGGAAGGCTCATGACCACAAGACCTGTTACAGGATGGAGGATGGTGAATGACTTCAGAAAATTGAACAAAGCTACAAGAAAAGATCACTTCCCTCTGCCATTCATGGACCAGATGCTAGAGAGACTTGCTGGCCAGAAGTACTACTGCTACCTTGATGGTTACTCTGGATTTCTGCAGATTCCAATCCACCCTTCTGACCAAGACAAGACCACATTCACCTGCCCATATGGAACCTTTGCTTACAAAAGGCTACCATTTGGCCTTTGCAATGCTCCAGGCACCTTCCAGAGATGCATGATGTCCATATTTTCTGATTACATTGAGAAGATTATGGAAGTTTTCATGGATGATTTCACTGTGTATGGAAAAGACTTCGAAGCCTGCTTGAAGAACCTCACCTTAGTCCTTCACAGATGCTCTGAGCAAAATTTGATTCTGAACTGGGAAAAATGTCACTTCCTTGTCTCTGAAGGCATTGTGTTGGGCCACCTTGTGTCTGCTAGAGGAATTGAGGTGGACAAGGCAAAGGTAGATGTGATTGCCAAGCTACCTCCTCCTGAAAATGTGAAGGAAATTCAAAGCTTCCTGGGCCATGCTGGCTTCTACAGGAGGTTTATCAAGAATTTATCCTATCTTGCCAAGCCACTCACCAATCTCCTGAATCATGAAGTGAAGTTTGTGTTTGATGACACTTGTTTGCAAGCATTCAACCAATTGAAAAATGCTCTCATCACAGCCCCTGTTGTTCAACCTCCTGACTGGACACTGCCATTTGAACTTATGTGTGATGCAAGTGACTTTGCTGTTGGAGCAGTCCTTGGCCAGAGGAAAGACAAAGCTGTACATGTTATACATTATGCAAACAAGACTTTGGATGATGCTCAGATCAATTACACCACCACAGAGAAAGAGCTGCTTGCTGTTGTGTTCTCATTTGATAAGTTTAGACCATACCTGGTTGGACACAAGTGCATTGTCTACACAGACCATGCAGCAATCAGATATTTAGTGAGCAAAAAGGATGCTAAACCAAGGCTCATCAGATGGATCCTTCTGCTCCAAGAGTTTGACATAGAAATTAGAGACAAGAAAGGGTCAGAGAACTCAGTTGCTGATCACTTGTCCAGAATCAACATTGATGAAAACAGAGAAATTCAAGACTTGATGCCAGGAGAACAGCTCATGGCAGTCAGTGCCGCTTCACCTTGGTATGCTGACTTTGTGAACTTCCTAGCTTGTGATATTGTGCCAGCAGATCTCTCCTACCAGCAAAATAAAAAATTCCTCCATGATGTCAAGAGTTACTATTGGGATGAACCTTTTCTGTACAAACATTGTGCTGATGGCATTGTGAGAAGGTGTGTTCCCTCTGATGAAAAAAGTGATGTTATGTTCCAATGCCATTCAGGATTGTATGGAGGACATGCTGGAGTGTTCAAGACTCAAGCCAAGATTTTGCAAGCTGGCTTCTTTTGGCCAAGTATGTTCAGAGATGTTCATGAGTACATAATGAAGTGTGATCCTTGTCAAAGAGCAGGAAAGATGTCAAAGAGAAATGAAATGCCCCAAACAGGAATCTTGGAAGTGGAATTGTTTGATGTTTGGGGAGTTGATTTTGTTGGACCCTTGCCATCTTCTCAAGGCTACAAGCATATTTTAGTTGCTGTTGACTATGTGTCAAAATGGGTTGAAGCCATTCCCACTGTTAATGCTGATGCCAAGGCAGTTTGTAGAATGTTCAAGACTGTCATTTTCCCAAGATTTGGAGTGCCAAGAGTTGTAATCAGTGATGGTGGTGCTCACTTCAATAATGACCAGTTTGAGAAGCTTCTGACCAAGTATGGAGTGAAGAATCACAGAGTGACAACTCCTTATCATCCGCAGGCCAATGGCCAAGTGGAGTTGTCAAACAGGGAAATCAAGCAAATCTTGGAGAAGGTTGTGTCCAAGACCAGAGGAGATTGGTCAATGAAATTGCCCGACACTTTGTGGGCTTACAGGACAGCATACAAGACACCCATTGGCATGTCACCTTTCAGAATTATCTATGGCAAGGCTTGCCATCTGCCAGTCGAATTGGAGCACAGAGCGCATTGGGCAATCAGGAAGCTGAACTTGGACATTGGCAAAGCAGGAAACATGAGGAAACTGCAGTTGTGTGAGCTTGAAGAGCTCAGGAATGATTCCTATGAAAGTGCAAAGATTTACAAGGAGAAGACCAAGAAATGGCATGACTCCCACATTCTGAGAAGGGAATTCAAGGAAGGGCAGTCAGTGCTGGTGTATGATTCCAAGTTACACTTATTCTCTGGAAAGTTCAAGTCCAGATGGTTTGGCCCTTGTGTTATCAAGAAAGATCTAGGCCATGGTGCCTTTGAGGTTTATAGCTCAGCTGAGGGAACATTCAAAGTAAATGGCCAGAGGTTGAAGCACTACAGGATTGGAGATTTGATTGAAAACCAAGTTGAAGAAGATGATGAACCAGAGGATGGCTCTAATGCACCCTCTACCCATGCAAACCAGTGATGATGAAGCTATAGTCAAGCTAGTGACTTTAAACAAGCTCTCTTCCAGGAGGAAACCTGGTATCCCTTGTATCATATATTTCCCTTTCACCTTTTTATGTTTTTGCCTTGTGTGTTTGTTTCTTTTTGTTGTTTCAGTGATAACTTGGATGAGGAGAAAGATTGCTGTTGATTGACAAGGCAGAGAAGCAGGAAAACCACCAGGTGAACACTTTCCATTTCCACACATTTGTTAAAATCTGAATCAGAATATACTATACTGTTGGTTGATCGTGTGTGAAAGTACTTTGTTAAGGAATGAATCAATTTCGCTTGCTTGGACCTGAAAATATCACTTTGCACGCTATGAAGAACTTTGCTTTGAATCTGCTTATAACTCTTGCAAATGCTTTGTTCAGAGCCTAGTTCCACTTTAGAACTTTTGTATGTCTCTACTCAAAGAACCTGTGAAACATCAGTATATTTGTCAATTGCTTTGAAACTGAAGTTCATGATCCATTTCTTAGCCCCTAACCAATTGCATCAGTTGCATTTTTTGCATTAGCAAACATGATCTCTGGATTGTGATTTGTGAAGCACTAACATACTAACAGGAAGGAAAAAGTTTAGCATTAGCAACCATGATCTCTGGATTGTGGTGTGTGAAGCACTAACCTGATGATGCTAAGTAAAACTTGTTGTAAATATCCAAAGCACTAGCACCTATGATCCTGGGATTGTAGTGTGTGAAGCACTAACTAAGTTGACCCATCAAGCTAAGTTACTAACTGACTAACTTGTCTATGCATTAGCCTATTATGTTCCTGGGAACTGTAATAGGTGAAGCACTAATTTTGCATTACATATTGGGCTATCTACTGGATCTTGAGTTTTCAATTTCAGAGTCAATTACTTTATACTCATGTGTCCATGTTGTTTGATCTAGACATACTCAAATTCTCTTGTGAAACTTGTTTTTGAATTGGCAATTGCAAGATTTATCTGCATTGAGTCAGCAATGTCCCTCATCATGCTCTGTTACATTTTGTTTGGTACAATGCACCATTCTTTACTTGAGGACAAGCAAAGGTTTTGGTCTGGGGGTTTTGATCACTCTAAGATTTACACATATATCTGAACCTTGCAACCATAAAACTTGTCTGTTTTACCTCATTTCTACCAGTGTTGCACCAACATTTTACATCATTTGATCCTTTGTCACAGATCAGTGCGCCAAGGCACTTAATTCTACAAGTCAGAGCAATTCAAACATCAGCTCAAGCCACCAGGAAAGGAAGAGTACATCTTGAGGAGCAAGAAAGAAGCCAACGGCAGGAGCAGGCTGCCACGGCACAAAGGGACAAGAAAAACGGAAAAGCAGGCTAGCAGCTGCCGCCACCTTTTTCCCTCTACTCCTCTACGCTACAGCATATACACCATCCCATCCCCATCTCCATCTCTCATCTGGACATCTCGCCAAACAACCACTCCACCAAAACCTTCCTCCTCCATAGTCCAACACACCGAAAACCTTCACCTTTTCCACCCCACTTTTCCCTCTACTCCTCTGCTGAAAAAAGAACAGATCGACGGCGCAAGCAACACCACCATGAACACCACCAAGAACACCTCCAAGAACGTCAAGATGGACAAGGCTCGAAGGATCTGAAGGCCAAGCTCTTCCTCATCCCTCTTCATCCTCTGCCACGACAGCAACATCTCTGCCTTCTCCAATTTCTCTGCCACGGCAAGCCTTCGGTGACCAACAACAACCTCTCTTCCTTTCCCCCATGCTCTGTGATCTGATTTGTGTTGATCTTGCACTGTAAAACGGTTTGAACCTTGTCCTGGATCTTTGCTATGGTTTGAGTGACACACTCCATTGTAAACTCCAAGATTACTGTGATTTCTGTGTTGCATCTGCCTGATCTGTTAGGTGCAAGACTAGCCTCTGCATCTAGTCCCAAAAATGCATCCCTGCCTCACTTGCTCGTTTGTCCTTTGTTTCCTTGCCTGACAAACAAGAAACATTGGATTTGTTATGTTAAAACTTCCCTGCCTCACTTGCTCGTTTGTCCTTTGTTTCCTTGCCTGACAAACAAGAAACATGGGATTTGTTATGTTAAAAACTTCCAACCTAAAACCTCCTGTTGCTTTTCTGTTTACAACACCAAAAACCCCACTTTTCTGCTTAGCTTCTGGAAATTAGGAAATAGTCTCATTTGTGTTGATCCCTGTGGAGACGACTAGAAAAACCCCCCTATAATCTCAACTTAGACCACTAGGTATGATCATAGGGTTTTCTAAAGTAGAAGGAATCATTGATTGAAATAGAAATAGAATTAATCTATATAGGAATACTCAAATTCTCATATTAGAATTTGAATAATTGTGAAATGGTTCAAGAAAATATGGGAGTGATGCTACTGGATAGCTTGCAGTAATTCAAAGTCACTGCAATTGGAATCACTCCAAAATAACTTATAGAATTCAAACTATGATCAAAATAGTGATTTGGATAGATTTGAATGCACAAAGTGTGTGCACGTATTAACTTTGGGTTTTCTTGATCCTATGATGTTCTACATGATCAGAGGATTCCATAGACTACAAATTTGTATTTTTTGGATGAACAGAACAAAAGATATGAATTAATCAAGCTAACAGAAGGTTTGATTTCAATTTGAAAATAGTTTCAAATTGAACCCATAAAATATAAGATTTTGTGGTACTGCTGGATTCTAGACTTCCTAAGGATTCCAACGGTATCTTATTTGCAAATTTTGGTCTTACAGAAGATTTTATATTGATTTTACAAGATCAGTACAGAATCTGAGATTTGGATTTCGAATTTGAATTCATCTTGACTGGTTTGACTGGGGCTGACGAGCCTGGCCGACGTGGCGTCTTCCCATTGGTGGATACCGTTTCGGGTGCTGTTTCTATTCTCAGCCCTACAATCTAGATCCAATGGCTGGAAAGGGAGGAGAAAGGGTTACCTGGCCAGGGTCTTGCCGGCGACGATGGTCAACGGTGGCGAGGCGCTCTGGTTCAAACTCCGGCGAGGTCCGGTGGTTTCTGGGAAACGGCGAGGATGAGACGGTGCTCAGCAAGGCGACGTGGCCTCGGAAACATGGTCTCTGCTCTCGATTTCGTCCTGCCGAGGGAGAGGGAGGCCGCTGGAGCGGAGATGGCGTCGGGTGAGCTTCGGGCGACGTCGGACGCATCGATCTGCGGCGATTCTAACCAAGATAGGGGGTCAGGGGAATGCGTAAGAGCGAGTCTGAGAGGATAGGAGTGAAGAGAGGGGGCGGGGCTCACTGGTTCTGGCGGAATCAAAGAAATTCGGCGACGATGCCTGCGGACTCCGGCGAGAAATCTCTCTGTGGTTCGTCGACGATTTCGTGAAGGAGCAAAGGGATATGGAGGAGGACGGCAAGGGGGTCTTATAGCTGCGGTTAGGCGTCAATTAAGGCAGGGAGTAAAGAGGATTTAAGAGGGGGAGGGGGTTACTGCGGGGAGGAAACGGTCACTGCGGGGATCTCGCGCCAGAGGAGGGAGACAGGTCTGACCGGTGGGTCCCGGTGGCAGGGAGTGAGGGGAGAGAGAGAGCGGGGTGGGCTGGTTTCCCGGGCTGACTCGGCTGGAGTTGGGCCCCGGGCACGGCCCAGGTTGGGCTGGCCACTTCTTCTCCCTTTTTTTTGTTGTGGTTTTTAATCTTTTCTGTTTTCTTATTTCTTTCATAGATTTTGCATATTGCATCCAAACAAGGTCAAACCACTTTCTAAATTTTTGTAAAATTCAACACTACAATTTAAAACAGTAATGGGGCATTTTTCATGGCAAGAATCATTTTCAAGAAGATCCTTTTAAAATGGCCAACATGCTTTATTTGCATAAAGCAAGGGAGAAATAGAATTTCAAGAATAATCCTTTTAAATTCAGAGAACAAACTTTACAAAAATAGTTTTTGAAATATGTTTTTCAAACATTCCTTTGGCATAGAAAACTTTGTAAGTCATTTTGTAAATATCCCTTTGCAAGATAGCTTGCATAGGTTTGAATAAGCACAAAATAGTATTTTGCTACTTGACCTTTCTCAAAGAAGTTCTTCAAGAAAAATAATAGAAAGTTTAAGATAGTTTTCTAATAAAGCTTTCAAATAGACTCAAAAAGTTTTAAATCTCTGTGAATTTCCAATCATCTCAAGCAAAACAAAAGCAAAAAAATTCCCCCAAAATTTGATAAAATCTTGGGATGTTACAGCTCGCCACCGCGCTTAGCCCCACGGTGGGCGCCAACTGTCGTGGGAATTTAGAGACAGTAGCCATGGGGAGGCTTAACAGAGGGGCTCGACGTTGGTGACGATGGTTCCGGCTCGGGATTGTGCCAACAGAGACACCTCGGTTTACCCAGGTTCAGGGCCCTCCCGGTTGGAGGTAAACCCCTACTTCTTGCCTGCTTCGTATTGATTGGGTTGTAACGATTACAGTGCTCCTCGAGCTGTTCGGCTACAGGAGGAAGAAGAAGATCGGGATCCCCCCTATGCTAAGGGCCCAGGCCCCCTTATATAGACGGGGGCCTGGTTACAGGTTTTGGTAGCGACTCGGCCGGCTGCCGGCTCCTCGGCGGCGGTATCCTTGGCGTCATCCTCCGACCCTGCTCTGGCAAAGGCACTTTATAAAGTGCCTTTCCCCTGGGCCGGCATCTGGAGGGCATATCCCCTCCCTTTCGCCTCGGATCCCATCGTGGGGAAGGGTCTTCGATCGCTCATTGGCTGGACGTGGTCGTGGCGCTCGTCACTCCTGTCCTGCGCCCCTGCCGCTCTTGTCGGGGTCGTCCTACTTTTGGCCAGACAACCGTTGAGAAGCTTTGTCTTCATCGCCCGGCTCCAGTTCTCCTCGGTGGAGTCGCCAGCCGGCTACTGGCTTAGCCGGCCCTTCGGTCGGAGCCGGTCCTCTCGTGTAGGAGCCGTGGGGACTCCTGGGACGCCAGCCGGCATGTTGCCTGGCCCGTGGTGTGCCCCCTAAGTCATCCCCACGACACCTATGGTGAGCCCCACCTGGCCCACTTCTGACGCTGCCCCTTCGCCTATAAAGACCCCCCGATGGGAAAAACCTAAAGACCTGACCACTTTTCCAGAAACACATCGCGATCCGCCGCCATCGTCGACCCGAGATCGGGAGGGTCCAGAAGCTCTTCCCGGCACCCTACCGAAGAGGGGAATCGCCACCGGAGGTCTTCTTCATCGCCGTGCTTGCCTCCAGCGCGATGAGTGAGTAGTTTACCTTGGACTATGGGTCCATAGCAGTAGCTAGATGGTTGTCTTCTCCACCATGTGCTTCATGTTTAGATCTCGTGAGCTGCCTTACATGATCGAGATTACCGTTATGTAATTCTACATGTTGTGTTTGTTGGGATCCGATGAATATTGGTGTTATGATTGAGTTCATGTGCTGAATATTATCTTATGTTATCTCTATGTTGTTTATGATCATGCATGCTCTCCGTTGTTAGTAGCTATCTTGGCCGAGTAGATACTAGTGACTCCAAGAGGGGGTATTTATGCTTGATAGTTGGGTTCATGCCTCTATTTAATCTGGGGGAGTGACAGAAACCTCAAAGGTTGTAGATGTGTTGTTGCCACTAGGGAGAAAACAACATTCTTATGCCCAAGGGCATATGCTTTGTTTACATTACACGCTTTTCTTAATGCAGTTATCTGTTGTTCTCAACTTAATACTTGTGGGGTTCTCGGATTGATTCCCCGTGGGTGAATTATTAGTCATAGATACAGTTGGATGGCGGTCTATGTATCTTGTTGTAATGCCCAGAGTAAATCTCATAGTGATCCTCGCGACATATCACGTTATCTTTATTCTATCAATTGCCCAACTGTAATTTGTTTACCTAGCATGTGTTATTTTATCTTATGGAGAGACACCACTAGTGAACTGTGGACCCCGGTCCTATTTCCATTATATTGCTATCACCTGTTTACTTTATCCGCATTGTTTACTTTACTTACATACTACTATTGCTTTCCACTCGGTACGCTCATTCCTTTGTTTATAGCAAACCGGTGAGATTGAGAACCTCAACGTAAGTTGGGAGCAAAGTATTTGGTTGTGTTGTGTGTAGGTTCCACATTGCTACTAGTTGAAGACGCACTAACAAGTGTCGTAAACGGCGCCCTTGTTGGAAGTCACTAGGCTAGCAAGCATCACCTTTTGGAGTTTGGCTTTTTCCTGGATTCAACATACCTTGGTTTCTTATCGAGGGAAAAGCTTGCTGCTGTGCTCATCATACCTTCCTCTTGGGGTTCCCAACTGGACGGTGAAAAACCATCAACACCATGCCGCATCAAGACTCTTTTCTGGCCCCGTTGCCAGGGATTGAAGAAGAAGAAGCTCCCACATCAACTACACTTTCCCACGTCAACTTGGTGCCAACAACTCTTTTCTGGCGCCGTTGCCGGGGTAAAAGAAGACTTCTGCAAGGGGAGGTTCGCACGCACATCCTTTACTTTGTTTTAGTTTTGCTTTACTTTATTTTTACTTGCATCGTTTTATCAAAACACAAAATAAATTTAGTTTCCTTTATAGTTGTTTATTATGTCTAGTTTAGTTGCTACTACTATGTCGCCCGAGGATATGATTTTCACTTTCAAACAAAAGGGTGAAGGAAGTTTCAAAGAAGCTTGGTCTAGAATTTATGATTGGCATGGAAAAACTGAACCGAAAATGACTTTGAGTTTGCTTCTTAGTTGCTTTTACTTTGGACTTGCTCTTCGTTGTAGATATGCTTTGGATGCTACAGCAGAAGGAGATTTCCTTCATTGTGATGGAGATCAAGCTTTCAATATTATAAAAAAGCTGATTACAATTTATAGCATGCCAACTTATTTTGATTCCTCTCTTGTGAGCATTTTTAATAGACTTAATACTCTTGAGACTCACACTGCTAGTTTGAATACTTGCTATAGTACTTTGCGTCAGCATTTTGATTATGTGCCAACAAATTCTAAACCTTCGAGTTGGTACCCTACGGTAAAAATCACCATTAATGGTGAAACTTTTCATGCTCGTTGTGATATTATGTCTGAATTTTGTCTTATGCCAAAGGATGTTTATGAATCTTTGAGTCTTTGGAAACTTTCTGAGGGGGGAGAAGAAATTTTTCTTACTAACAATGCGAAGGAGTGTTTACAAAAGTCCTAGAAAAAATGGTATCTACTGATTATCTTGTTATTGAATGTGTAGGAAAAGGACAAATCACACTTGGAAGGTCTCTACTAAAGCTCCTAGGCGCCATCATTGATGTGGGAAAAGGCACCATAAGATTCATCTCTCCACCTTGCAATAATCATGTGTTCCCTAAAGTTAAGAGCAAAGGTAGGAGAGGAAGGCGTAAGGTACCCGTTGACCCTAGAGCTTCATCACTTGATATTACTTGATTCGCACTTTCTGCGCCTAGCTCAAAGGCGTTAAAGAAAAGCACTCTTGGGAGATAACCCAATGTTTTTACTTTCAGTAATTTTTCTTTTATTTGAGTCTTGGAAGTTATTACTACTGAAATAACCTCTCCTTATCATTTTTGTTTCTTTTTTGTGCCAAGAGAAGCCTCTAATTTGAGTGAGGTAAGATTTGGGGATGTTGCTGTCCTAAAACAGATTTTGGTGCTGCACCGTAAACATTCGTACAAATTCTGAGTATATCTTATGGACCTGCGATTTCTAGTGCATATGCCCCAGGTTATACCCAAACTTTCATTAGTTATACACTTTTTGATTTGAGCAACAGAAAACCCTCTAAAAATTCGACCTTTGTCAGCTGTTCTGTTTTGACAGATTTCTGCCATTATTTGTGTTGCCGCTCTATCGCTTTCTTTTTGAGTTCTTTTGATCACGGAACTTTTGGGGAAGTTGCTACAGTAGTATATGATTTATATGTGGTGGTTTTGAGTTGAAACCTGAAGCAAAAAGGGTTGATTCATTGCTATGCTTACACTAATGTTACTAATAGAATTGTGTTTAG
Source organism: Dactylis glomerata (assembly GCA_007115705.1). Classification (NCBI taxonomy): domain Eukaryota; kingdom Viridiplantae; phylum Streptophyta; class Magnoliopsida; order Poales; family Poaceae; genus Dactylis; species Dactylis glomerata. The sequence goes on from QXEO01001502.1 coordinate 40,001, forward strand.
TTTTGTATGAAGGAAGTTTTCAAGTGTAGGGATTGAAGAATGATGAGATGAGTTGAAGAATGGACAAAAGCTCAAGCTTGGAGATGCCCATGTCACCCCAAGAAATATCCAAGAAGTACAAGCGTCAAAGCTTTGGGATGCCCCCGAGGCACCCCTTCTTCATCGGCAAAAATCAGGTCACCTTTCAACACACTATATTTTTATTGCTTCATGCATTATGCGTTTTTCTTGGAGCGTCAGTTGTCTTTAGTTTTCAGTTTTGTTTGCTGCAATAAATGGTTGGACCCCAACAAATTTCTTTTGGAGAAGTTTCCTTGCTTTTCATTTGCCAAGAACACTCCGTTTTTCACTCTTATCGTTTCAACGAGTATTCTCTTTTTCTAGAACTGCGTTTAGCTTTTATTTTTCGCCTTGATTTTTGTTCAGATCTTGTTATATCTTTGCATCAAGGTATATTTTGACCTCTGGTCCATATTGGTTTTCACCAAAAGAGTTGTTTCAAAAAGGTTCGAATGGTGTTGGAAAAGAGAAAAAGCTTTATGCAAAAAAGTGGTACAAAAAGGAGCTTGTGTAGACTGCGACCTAGGCTTTTGCATGTCGTGCTTGATGTCTTTTTGACAGTATGCTGTAACGCCCTACCTTTTGCTAAAGACAGAACTCCTGTGTATTGTGCCATTCCCTGGATCAGTAGATAGCACCACAGTACAAAACATAGTAATCATTGCAATAGCATCAATATTACAACGTAAATCCAGTTACATAGGTCTTCTATCTTATAAGTACACAGCATAAAGCATAGTTGCAGTGAGCTTCCATCTTCATCAAGTGCCACAGGCAGACATGTTGGAATGTAAGCTCGAGATCCTACTCCTGGTTCCTTGCTCGAAATAAAACCTGCACGTTTGAATATGCAGCCCCAGAGGGGTCAGTACAATGATGTACTGGCAAATGACACATATTTGGTGGCATTTTGTGAAAGACTATACTACATGATATTTGGCTGGTGGATCTCATAGGCTGATTTGCATAAAGCCAATTTTATCCTAAAATCATTTTCAATACTTTCTTTCAAAATTTTATTTTTCAAGGGTCAAGACATCCCCCATACATTACATACTGGCTGGTATGTAGTTCTGGGCGAAACTCAACATAGTTTTGAAGTACAGAAACCACCACCCCTCGAAGTGTATGGCTCTGAGCCTTCTCCTGATTTGTTGCTAGACAAGTTTTAAAACATTCGGAAATGGTGATGAGATTCTTCCGTACATTCCATGTCTAGAGACTCAATTGTCCATTCCGAGGACACGGCTAATCGATTAGTTTTAACACCTTGCAAGGGTTGTGCACTTTCACCTTACGACTCATTTTATGCCCATACCTTAAATTAGACAAGACCTTTTAGAAGGAGAGAGCAACTAACTGGCAAGCTCCGTTCCCAACCTACAATTCAACTACCTGCCACTGCTTCGCACACAAGTTGCACCCTCACATCTAATCAGTCAAGACAGAGCCCATAATGTCATAAGGCTGCACTGGAAGCACTCTAAGCATGGAAGACATAGTAACCTCTTTATTCCTAGGTGGCCATCCCGAGCGGCATTCTGAGTACACATCCTTACTGGCATGTGCCCCAGAACCCACCTACTTCGCCGCCTCTTATCAAACCAATCCACCCAGGTGTTTCATTTTAGTTGAAGTTCTTAATTTGTTCACAAACACTTTTACATGTGAGCATAGCATGGCATCAATATTTTTCAAAGTATTTAGCATCCTATCAGGTGGGGTTCAAGGATAGCTACACACTACTAGGATCTAAGCATTTTATAAAACAGTTGAATATTCCACCTATCATGCATACTACTGAAAACACACTAATGCAGTAGTAAAAATGGGTAGGGAATATGTGTGTCACTTGCCTTTTTGAAGATCACGATGTATCACTTCTCTCAACTAAGCTCATAGCTCTTCGCACAAACTATAGCATAGAAATATCATAACATAAACATACCATACAAACACAATCAAACAAACAAACAATTAAAAAAAATGTTTGTTTAACTAATTAGATCTATTGAGATGTTATGACAAGAAAGATATGGCAAAGGATCATGATTTGTGAGATATGGATTTGAGAGCTTAGTTGGGGAAGATCAATATGATTGGAGAGATAATTGGACTAGGCATAATATAATTGATGGAGTTTTTATGCTTTATTAAATCATATATGAGTTTTAGGAATTGCTCATGTGAAATAAATTACACAAGAGTCAAATTGTGCAACTACAACACTATTGAGTAAATGTGACAACAATTACTCTTAAATAGCGTCTATTGCACTTAGGAACTAGGCTAGGTTTTAAGAATGCTTGAATTACTCAATTAGCGCATTTGCAAGTTGAATAGTTCAATACATGTGAACAAAACTAAGTAGGCATTGGATTGGGTATGAATGATTGATATTTGAGGACATGGCTCAAATGGTTCATTGATCAACATGGTGTATAACACATACTATGGTACGGGTTATAACAACTCTACATTAATAGAATCTAGGTTTGAGATGAATTCATATTCTACTCAAGTAGCACAATTGCAATTTGAGTACATATATGAATTAGACAAAATATAATGAGTGAGATCTTTATGCTTTATTAAAGCATATTGAATCTTGGAATATCTCATGTGGGTAAATCACATAAGAGACAAAATAGTGCAATAGCAATACTATTGAATAAGTGTGACAACAATTATTCTTAAATAGTATATATTACACTTAAGCTTAGGCTAGGATTCTTATAACATTGAAGTACTCAATTAGCTCAAATGCAAATCGAATAGTTCAATGCAAGGCTAAGATTGAGTCGACATGAGTAAATGGCTATAGGTAATGGATATGTATAGATGATGTGTGAAAACATGGCTTAAGGTTCCTAATGGGTAAATGGGATTGGGTTAAGTACTATGATGTTGATTTGATCAATACCATAGTAGCAAAGGTAGAAACTAAGATTGAAAGTATCACACTTCACTTAAATGACACGTTTGTAATTTGAATAAGTGGGTACTATACAAGATAGGTCTAAGTGAATATGATCTTGATCAAGATGTTGTTTAGATAACAGTGATGACTAGGTATGATTATAAGATTTGTTAAAGTAGAAAGGAACATTGCTAAAAGAAATAGTTTTATTCCTATAGTAGAATTTACTCAAATCCTCATATTTAAATTTGATTAATTGTGAAGTGGCTCAAGAAAATTAAGATGTGACACTACTGGATAGCTTGCAGTAAAGCAAGGTCACTGCAAGTGGAAGCATCCTAAATAAGTTATAGAATTCAAACTATGATAAAAATAGTGATTTGGATAGATTTGAATGCACAAAGTATGTGCACGTATCAACTTTGGATTTGCTTGATCCTATGATGTTCTACAAGTTGAGAGGATTCCAGAGACTACTAATTTGTAATTTTTGGATTAATAGAACTAAAGATATGAATTTAACAAGCTAACAGAAGGTTTGATTCCAATTTGAAAATAGTTTCAAATTGAACCCATAAAATATAAGATATTGTTGTACTACTGGATTCTGGATTTCCTAAGGATTCCAACGGTATATTATTTGTTAAATTTGGACTTATGAAACGAAAGATATGAATTTTGCAAGATTGGGATCAAATCTGGTTTGAAAATCTAATTTCAAAATCGTTTTAACAGAGATCTGCCACGTGCCCTGTTCTGATTGGCCCGTACCCCTTCGGGTGGATCACGGTTTTCCTCCGTTGGATTAAAGTGATCTGGGTGGACCAGATCCGTTTATACCCTTTCAGATAAGTGATCAATTCCTAGTCACTGTGTAACATCCCATGTTTTTAATAAAGTGTTTTGCATCATAAGCATCATCTAAATTTCACTCTGAAATTTTTGCTTTTGAATTCAAATTGGAAACCCTACAAGTGATCCAAATTCAAACCCTATTTGTTTTATTGCAAAATGAGTCCAATTGTTTCAAAGTGTCAAAGTAAACAATTGTTAACCTTCTAGTAATTACAGGAAGGTCCCTGTCTCTTTTCTAAATTCCCGGAACAAGTTTTATTCACCAAATAGACAAAAGGGTGTTGTTTTGCATTTTCCAGAAAAAAACCCCAAAGCCAAAGGGGCTTTTTGCAAATTTCCTTGTCTTCTTCGTGAGTCACTGGGAGCAGGTGCGTGGAGCTCCCAGGAAGACCCCGATGCCACCTCGTGCTTCGAGCCGCCGAGAAGACCCCCTGGAGCCGTCCCTGCACGCCACGCCACTCCTCCTCCTTCTTTCTTCCTCCCTGGCTCGCTCCTCCTCTTTCTCTCTGTGCTCGCTCACAGTAGCCGGAGCTCGCCGCCTAGCCCCGCCGTTCCGCACTCCCCCTTGCTCCTCTGAGGTGCTGAGAAGGTCCGCCTCGCCGTCCTCTATCTCCCCGCCGAAGGAATTGAGCCGCCGTGCCCGGAGTCGCCGTCACCGTCGCTTATTCCTCGCCGGAAACCGACCGTCTCCGCCGCCGAATTCGTCGTCTCCGGCCATCCTCCGGCCAGGCCGACCTCCCCGGCGGTTCCCCCGTGAGCTCCCGGTCCGGCCGCCCCCTTCCCTCCTCCTCTTCCCGCGCCGTAGCCGCCGCCATGGCCGGCCACCGGCGGTGCCTGGGAGCCGGTCGGCTGGGCAACGGCCCAGGCCGACCTGGCCAGGCTGGCCAGTCTACGTGGCCTCGGGCCCCCCAGACAGCCTCTACGGGTCAAGTTGACCGTGGTGTAAAAAGTCTTTCGCCTAGAGTTTTATTTCCAGAAATTTCAGAAAAATGCTAGACCTTGTAAAAATCACAGAAAATTATCTGCTTGTCAGAAAATTGCAACTGACCTATCAAAATGATCCTAAAAATGTGATCTACATTTTTGTATCAGAATCATGCATGTTTATACAACTCCTAACCCTGTTTATAATATAAGAACAAAGGCACAACTTTCTTAAGTCATGGGATCATTTCAAATGCTAGGTTTTAAGCATTTGGAGCCCATTTAAATTGCTTCTCCTATTTTAGGGTTTCAATTCAATATCATGAACATGTCATATCATCATGCTTGATTGCGCATTGATGCATTGTATTGATTGTATTGCTTCCTTTCTGGTGTTTCTTCTTCTCGGTAGAATCCGAGACCGCGACCGAGATCAACGCCAATACTGATCAGATCAACTACATCGAAGCACAAGGCAAGCGTAATCCCTTTTGACGCATTTCTAATCCTATGGTTTACAAATGTTTTGAGCCTCCACCATATCTGCATGCGTTCAACTGTCCTTTACCGAAACATAGAGTAACCTATTCTGATGCATGCCCTGCTATTGTCAACTATATATCTATGATCCACTGCTCCTAGCATGACTAGGTTATGCTTTAGCGTCACCGGAAACTTACTATTCTATGCTTAGCCATGCTTAGTATTTACTATTGCAATTCCGGTATCTGGGTTTGAAGCTTATATGAATCTAGCATGATAGATTGTCGTGGTACTGTGGAGAATTGATAAAACTTGACAATAGACATGGATGAGCCGCCACGCGAGTTGTGGTTATTTGACTCATTCTTGCCGCCCTAGGACCCGAGTTCTTGTCTCTTGATCCAAGACGAGCGTACAACCGCACGTGGAGGTATGGGACTCCTGTCGACTGACTAACTTGCTTAGACTTATCCATGAGCTACCTAGTCCGGGCTTTCTATTCGACATACGCATCGAAAATGTTTTGAAACGAGATGGTGGAAAAGGTGCATACATATAGGGATGTGGCCGAGGTTGATTGAGGTGGATTCCTCTGGTAAACCAATCTTGACTCACAACAAAAGGTTCCACGTCGGAGAAAGGCCGTCTTGCGATGGAGGACTTAGACCTTTTGGCGTGGCTCATGGAATAGGTCGACGTAAGGTAAAGGTTGTAGGCAATCATCACCCCGCTAAGATTCTTCGCGAGGGTCCAGGGGATGATCGTCACGTGTGGGCAAAGTTGTGCACCCCTGCAGGGTTAAATCTTTTCGAAAAGCCGTGTCCACGATTATGGACGACTTGGAGACAGATGCTAGATCATAGACAACTTGAACCTAATCGTAAAAGTGCCAACCTAAGAGTGAGACTCTGGATCACTTCCTCGGGGTCGAGGGGGTGATCGGAATGAGTGGGTTTTGAAGGTAATGCTTCGGTGGATGCTCCATGATTAAAAGAGTTTGCGAGACGCTCTCTTATCCCCTTTACAAATTCTGAGTAGTCCTCGCCTTGTGTCATTTTCACAAAGAAAACTTGCTTTCTGCAAAGAGCTACACAAAAAGACCTTGATGCCATCCATATAGTGTAGAAGGTCAGCTTGCTGAGTACACCCTCGTACTCACCCTTGTTTAATGTTGTTTTTCCACAGAAGAGACCGCCGCAGGCAACGAAGGTGGTTTCTATGCCGATATCGACTTCGACGACTAGTTTGGGGTTCCCAGGCAGCAGCCTGAGATCTACGGGTTGGGACGTCGCTTATGTTCAGGGCCTCTTAGGCCATTTGCTATCTTGTTATGTAGCATAACATATTTGCTTTCCGTTGCTTGTTGTAATGTTGGGTCAGTGACCTATGCTTGTAATAAGTTGGATCTTTACTCTGTTAAGAGTTTGAACTACTACTTTGAGTCGTAGAGTCACTGTTGTGTTACCAGTTGTGGTTACCCATCTCGTGCATGATGCGTGTATGGATATAAAGTGCATGAGAGGGGTTTAAGGCTCTCGAGCTCTCTGTTATGCAGTCTTGGTTATGATTAGTTTCACGGCGCTTTGAGATGTGTAGAGCCGATGTTTAATTCCGGCCTGCCTGCCGATGGTGTTCCGGCCTGGGACTGGTAACCCCAGTATCACTCGTTGCTAGCGTGACTAATACACATAACATCTCTGTATAGCTTAGAACCCGGGGTCCGACAGCTTTGGTATCAGAGCAGGACTGTCTGTAGGAAACCCTTACCATTGGTCGAAGTTGAGTCTAGTGTTTGCAAAAACTATTTGAAAGACAAAATGAATTTAGAAAACTCTGGCTAGGATTCTTTTTACTCCTTATCTGGTGTCACTCTAATTCTGAGTCACCTTACCTTGATTTGATTGAAAAGGTTTACTTTCTCATCTGTCATTTCAAACCTCTAGGATCTCGGGGTTTGGGTTCTCCTTTAGTACTTCGTGTCAGGTTGCATCAACTTTTTTTTGAAGCATTGTCTATCTATAATGCTTCAAATGTTCAGAATTCAATCAATCTTGTTTCTAGTTATCCTTTGTTAAGTGATGTATTGGAAATGACTTGGTGGTGTTGTATCATCTTGGCATTCCATAGTTATGGTTTGTGAATCAGCTGGTTAGTGTATACGTCTTGTATGCCTTTCTACTACCATGCTTGATTGGATCATATTACTTGTACCACATGTCTTGTTTTTCCTTACATTACATCAATCTCTCCATCTCCTTTGATTCCTATCGCTGAATCCTTTTGTTATCCTCCAGGATGTCAGGTGGTACTCGTGGTGGTGGTGGTCGTCGTGGCGGTGGGAATGATCAGGAGGGTGACAATGTCAATCTTCCGCCTCCACCGTCCATGGTCCAGCTTATGGCCATGTATGAAGCCAACCGCGCTGATAACATCAGGCTCCTGGAAAGGATTGAACAGAATACCGCTCGTCGTCAAGATGACCGAGTTGGCATGAGAGACTTCATTCGCCTCACTCCTCCAGTTTTCAGCTACTCTACTGAGCCACTTGATGCTAATTACTGGCTCCGCACTACTGAGCGCAAACTTCAGGCTGCTCATGTCGCCCAAGTGGATTGGGTGACCTTTGCCGCATATCACCTTGAAGGTGCAGCTGGTTCCTGGTGGGAGAATTTCCTTGCTATGCAGACCGCCGAGCATGTTGTGACTTGGCAGGAGTTCAAAACTGCCTTCGAGGGTATCACTGATGGGTTCGTAGCATAGAAAACAAAAAATTTCCTACGCAAGAACACATAAACTAGCCAAGATACTCTACGGGGTGGTAGCAACGGAGACTAACCCTCGATGACCATAAGCGGGGATTACGTTCCCGCACAAACGTTGACGATGGAGAGTCAGTGAAGACGCACGTAGTCGACGTAGTTGTTCACTTGACGTAGTCGACGTAGTGGTTCACTTGACGATCACAAGATCGTGTACACGGCGCCACAAGTGGCAGCGCCCCCGTGCTCGGTCACACGTACAGCTCGACGTCGACTCCTCCACGCCCTCGGTCCAGCGGGGCAGCGGAAGAAGGGATCCGCCGGACACTCCACCACACACTTCTCCAAGTGTATGAACTACGAACTACAATTCCGGCAGAGCTTCGCTAAGCAGAGACGGAAATTGGGCAGCAACTATGCGAGGGAGGGGAGGATCAAGAAGTGTGTCACATGGAGGAGAGGGAGGGGTTTATATAGAGGAGGAGGGGGCAGCCCCCAAGGGGGGGGTGCGCTGGCCCCTAGAGGAGTTCCTCCTCCTCATCATGGTGGTAACCCCCTCTTCATTCCATTCATGGTCGTAACCCCCTCATCAACATGAGGTAACCCCCCCATTTTAATTTTGCATGACACTTATTGATTAATAAAACATTTTTATTTCTTTAATATTTGTTAATTCATTCAATTAACAAATACACCCTTGAGTTATTTTGATATCCCGAAATAGTTTCGGTGCTTTTCTGAAACAACCCTTATGCTGTCCTGTAAGTCGATCGGAGTATCGTATCCACTCAAAAACGACGGCGAACCTGAAGTGTGTCACCCTACGGTTCGTGAATAACGTGGACATGATCGAGACTCCTCTCCGATCAATAATCAACAGCGGGATCTGGAAATCCATGATGACTCCCACTTACTCAACGATGAACTAGTGATCGTGTGAACCAGTAACGAACATAGTTAATTCCTTTTGTCTCGCGATATTATTACTTGTCCAAGATCCGATCATATGGTATCAACCATACCTAGTTCGATCTCGTTCCTGACAAGTCTCTTAACTCGTTCCGTGATAATGCATTCCTGTGACCTAGTCACATGCTTGCAAGCGATTCTAATGCAATATCACCGAGAAGGGCCCAGAGAATATCTTCCCATCATCGGGTCGGACAAATTCCACTCTTGATCCATGAGCCTCAACTAATACTTTTAGAATACCCAAATCAACCTTTATAATCACCCTATGACGGTGTGACATTTGATATCATCAAAGCACTCTTCCGGTATCAGTGATTAACATGATCTCATGGTCTGAGGATTAGAACTATTTTGTATGAGTTTGATATAGCAATGAACTTGATGACTTGATCGTATTGCTATTCATACTATGGGTGTGAGTGTTCATCACATCATTCTTCTAATGATATGACCCTGTTATTAACAACATCCAATGTTCATGATCAGGAAACCTTGATCATCGGTTAATCAACAAGCTAGTATAAAAGAGAGGCTTTACTTGGAACCCTTTTAGTTTATTAATCACACAAGTATTAATGTTTCCGATTAATACAATTCTAGCATGAGAAATAAACATCTATTATGAACACGGAATAATATAATAACAACTTTATTATTGCCTCTCGGGCATATTCCTTTCAGTCTCTCACTTGCACTAGAGTCAATAATCTAGATTACATAGTGATGAATCTAACACCCATTGAGTTCTGGTGCTGATCATGTTTTGCCTTGGGGAGAGCTTTAGTCAGCGGATCTGCCACATTCAGATCCGTGTGTACTTTGCAAATCTTTACATCACCATCCGTGACATGTTCACGGATGGAGTGAAATCGGCGCTTCACATGCTTGAATTTCTTGTGAGACCTTGGCTCCTGAGTATTGGCTATGGCACCATTGTTGTCGCAATAGATAACCATTGGATCCAATGCACTCGGAACCACACCCAGTTCGGATATGAACTCCTTCATCCAAACTGCTTCTTCTGCCGCTTCTGAAGCAGCAATGTATTCCGCCTCTGTTGTTGATCTTGCCACCACGCTTTGCTTGGAACTCCTCCAGCTTACTGCTCCTCCATTCATAACAAATACGTACCCGGATGGAGACTTAGAGTCATCCAGATCAGTGTCGAAGCTAGCATCGACGTAACAACTTGCGACGAGCTCTTCTTCACCGCCATATACGAGAAACATATCCTTAGTCCTTCGTAAGTACTTAAGGATATTCTTGACCGCCGTCCAGTGTTCCAAACCTGGATCAGATTGGTACCTACTAGTCAAACTAATAGCATGTGCCACATCTGGTCTTGTACATAACATGGCATACATGATAGAGCCTATGGTAGAGGCATAGGGAATCTTATTCATCTCTTCTCTATCTTCAGCTGTAGCCGGACCTTGAGTCTTACTCAAGATCTTTCCTTGCAACATAGGTAAGAACCCTTTCTTACTATCCTCCATTCTAAACCTCTTTAGAATCTTGTCAAGGTATGTAGTTTGTGATAGCCCAATTAAGCGTCTTGATCTATCTCTATAGATTTTGATGCCTAAAATATACGCCGCTTCACCAAGGTCTTTCATCAAAAACTTACTGTTTAAGTAATCTTTTACGCTCTTCAAAAGTTCCGTATCATTTCCAATCAGCAATATGTCATCCACATATAATATTAGAAATGCTACAGAGCTCCCACTCACTTTCTTGTAAATACCAGTTTCTCCATAAGTTTTGACAAATCCAAACCCTTTGATAACTTCGTTAAAACGGAGATTCCAACTTCGGGACGCTTGCTTCAGTCCATAGATGGATCGCTGAAGTTTGCGTACCTTGTCAACATCCTTAGGATCAACAAAACCCTTGGGTTGTATCATGTACAACTCTTCCTCAATGTTACCATTAAGGAACGCGGTTTTCACATCCATCTGCCAAATTTCATAATCGAAAAATGCAGTAATTGCTAACATAATCCTAACAGACTTTAGCATCGCTACGGGTGAGAAAGTCTCATCGTAGTCAATTCCTTGAATTTGTCGGAAACCTTTTGCGACAAGTCGTGCTTTATAGACGGTCACATTACCATCAGCGTCTGTTTTCTTCTTGAAAATCCATTTATTCTCAACGGCCTTTCGGTCATTGGGAAGTTCCACCAAAGTCCATACTTGGTTTTCATACATGGATTCCATTTCGGATTTCATGGCTTCATGCCATTTGTTGGAATCTGGGCTCATCATCGCTTCATCATATGTCGCAGGGTCATCGTTCTCAACAATGGTATTTACGATAAGATCACCGTACCATTCAGGAGTGGCACGTGTTCTTGTCGACCTGCGAGGTTCGGTAGCATCCTCTTTTGGAGTTTCATGATCTTCATCATTAGCTCCCACTTCATTTGGTGAAGTCACCACCAGAATGGTTTCGGCGCTGCGCCACTCGCCAATTCATGAAGAGGAGGTTCAATAACCTCATCGAGTTCTACCTTCCTACTATTCACACCTTTCGAGAGAAACTCCTTCTCCAAAAAGGATCCATTCTTAGCAACAAACACTTTGCCCTCGGATCTGTGATAGAAGGTGTACCCAATTGTTTCTTTAGGGTATCCTATGAAGACTCATTTTTCCGCTTTGGGTTTGAGTTTATCAGGCTGAAGTCTTCACATAAACATCGCATCCCCAAACTTTTAGAAATGACAGCTTAGGTTTGTTTCCAAACCATAATTCATACGGTGTCGTTTCAACGGATTTAGATGGAGCCCTATTTAAAGTGAAAGCAGCTGTTTCTAGCGCATAACCCCAAAAAGATAGTGGCAGATCGGTAAGAGACATCATAGACCGAACCATATCCAATAAAGTATGGTTACGACGTTCGGATACACCATTTCGTTGTGGCGTTCCAGCGGGAGTGAGTTGTGAAACTATTCCACATTCTCTCATATGTGTGCCAAACTCGTAACTAAGATATTCTCCTCCACGATCAGATCGTAGAAATTTAATCTTTCTGTTACGATGATTTTCTACTTCACTCTGAAATTCTTTGAACTTTTCAAATGTTTCAGACTTGTGTTTCATTAAGTAAATATACCCATATCTACTTAAGTCATCAGTGAAAGTAACAAAATAACGATATCCACCACGCGCCGGCACACTCATAGGTCCACATACATCGGTATGTATGATTTCCAATAAGTCTGTCGCCCGTTCCATTGAACCGGAAAACGACGTTCTAGTCATCTTGCCCATAAGACATGGCTCGCATGTCTCAAATGATTCATAATCAAGTGATTCCAGAAGTCCATCTGAATGAAGCTTCTTCATGCGTTTAACACCAATATGACCTAAACGGCAGTGCCACATGTATGCGGCTATATCATCATTTGACTTAATTCTTTTGGCATTCACGTTATGAATATGTGTTTCATCACTATCAAGATTCAAAAGAAATAAACCTTTCTTCTCAGGTGCATGTCCATAAAAGATATTATTCATATAAATCGAACAACCATTGTTCTCAGACTGGACTGAATGATTGTCTCGCATTAAACAAGCTCCGGATATAATGTTCATGCTCAACGCAGGCACCAAATAACATTTATTCAGGTTTAAAACTAATCCAGATGGTAAATGTAGAGTCAGGGTCCCAACGGCGATCACATCAACTTTTGATCCATTGCCGACGCACATCGTGACCTCATCCTTCGGAAGTTGCCGCTTATTCTTTAGCCCCTGTTTCGAGTTACATATGTAAGCAACCGAACCAGTATCAAATACCCAGGTGCTATTGCGACTACTAGTAAGGTACACATCAATAACATGTATATCATATATACCTTTGTTAATCTTCCCGTTCTTCTTATCCGCCAGATACTTTGGGCAGTTGCGCTTCCAGTGCCCCGTTTCCTTGCAGTAAAAGCACTCAGTTTCAGGTTTAGGACCAGCTTTGGGTTTCTTCTCAGAACCGGCAACAGATTTGTTGTCCCTCTTGTTTCTTCCCTTGGATTTATTATCCTTTCTACCTTTCTTGAAATTAGTGCTCTTATTGACCATCAACACTTGATGTTCCTTTTTGATCTCCACTTCTGCAGTCTTAAGCATTGAGAGAAGCTCGGGGAGAGACTTCCTCATGCTCTGCATGTTGTAGTTCATCACAAAGCCCTTGAAGCTAGGTGGGAGAGATTGGAGAACCCGATGTATTCCCAACTCATTGGGAATCGTTATTCCCAAAGAGATGAGCTTATCGGCGTTCCAAGACATTTTGAGTACGTGCTCACTAACGGAGCTGTTCTCTTCCATCATGCAACTAAAGAACTTTTCTGAAGCATCATAACTCTCTACGGCAGTATGGGAGTCGAAGATCAGTTTCAACTCTCCCATTGTATCATAAGCGTTGTTGTTCTCAAAACGTTTTCGCAGCTCCGGCTCAAGTCCATACAGTATGCCGCAATGAACTAAACTGTGGTCCTCCTTACGAGTCAAAAAAACATTTTTCTCTTCATCGGAAGCATCTTCTGCAGGCGGGTTACGTAGCGGTGCCTCAAGCACATAGCCCTTTTGAGAGGCATTGAGGAGGATCCTCAAGTTAAGTGCCCTGTTGGTGAAGTTGCTACCGTTGGTGGCTAGTTTTTCTTTCTCCATGAACGCATTGAAATTTTGAGCAGGTGGTGCCATGATCTACAAATTATTTGCAAAGTTAATTTAGACTAAGTTCATAATAGAATGAGTTCAGGTTAAATCAAATTCTACGTGAACTCCCACTTAAAAACAACATCCCTCCTAGTTTTCTTAAGTGACTACACGAGCCAAATCCACTATACCGCAACCGATCATCACGTGCAACGGTATAGTTTCAAAGGCGAACATCACCATGTTTATCATATCAACCATATGACTCATGCTTAACCTTTCGGTTCGTGTTCCGAGGCCATGTCTGTACATGCTAGGCTCGCCAAGTAGAACCATAACATTTGCGTGTGTAAAACTGTCTTACACCCGTCGTATGTGAATGTAGAGTCTATCACACCCGATCATCACGAGGTGTCTCAAAACGACGAACTTTCTTGACGGTGCATGTTATGGGAGAACACATTTTTTATCTTGATATTTATGTGAGAGGGATCATCTTACAATGCTACCGCGCGATCAAATCTAAGCAGAATAAGATGCATAAAAGGATAAACATCACATGCATATATAATGTGATATGATATGGTCCTTCACGCATTCGATCTCCATCTTGTGCGTCATGGTATGATCTCCATCATTCCACCGGCGCAGCACCAAGGTCCATGGCGCGCCACCTTGGTTGTCTTTCTCCATTACAATATATCACTTGGATATATATATATACGGCACGCATGCCATTTAAATGTAAAGACAACCATATGGCTCCTGCCGGTTGTTTATAACTTACAAAAAGGATCATCGCATACAATTTGTAACATAAACAATTTAACCATATCACATCACATGCCCTGTAAAAACAAGTTAGATGTTTCTAATTTGTCTTGCATATTTTACGTGGTTTGGGGCTTTCTAGGAAGAACCGTTCTTACCTACGAACATGAAACCACAATGGTGATAAAAATATTATTAACAACTATTTGTAAAATAGATCATAACTATAGTGGGAGAAACGTACACCCGCAAAGCCACATATGCCGAAGCATGTCAAGTGTGGGACAAGTCTCGTGAACGCGGTCACGTAAGGTTAGTCTCGGGCAGCTTCAATCCCACTATGCCACTATGATCCAAAATACAAAAAATTGCAATAACATGATCATCAACGCCCACATCCACATGTGTTCTAGCCGTGCATACCAACTACGCATAGATATGGCTCTGATACCACTGATGGGTTCGTAGCATAGAAAACAAAAAATTTCCTACGCAAGAACATATAAACTAGCCAAGATACTCTACGGGGTGGTAGCAACGGAGACTAACCCTCGATGACCGTAAGCGGAGATTACGTTCCCGCACAAACGTTGACGATGGAGAGTCGGTGAAGACGCACGTAGTCGACGTAGTTGTTCACTTGACGTAGTCGACGTAGTGGTTCACTTGACGATCACAAGATCGTGTACACGGCGCCACAAGTGGCAGCGCCCCCGTGCTCGGTCACACGTACAGCTCGACGTCGACTCCTCCACGCACTCGGTCCAGCGGGGCAGCGGAAGAAGGGATCCGCCGGACACTCCACCACACACTTCTCCAAGTGTATGAACTACAATTCCGGCAGAGCTTCGCTAAGCAGAGACGGAAATTGGGCAGCAACTATGCGAGGGATGGGAGGATCAAGAAGTGTGTCACATGGAGGAGAGGGAGGGGTTTATATAGAGGAGGAGGGGGCAGACCCCAAGGGGGGGGGGTGCGCCGGCCCCAAGAGGAGTTCCTCCTCCTCATCATGGTGGTAACCCCCTCTTCATTCCATTAATGGTGGTAACCCCCTCATCAACATGAGGTAACCCCCATTTTAATTTTGCATGACATACATGCTAATTAAAATTCACACTTATTGATTAATAAAACATTTTTATTTCTTTAATATTTGTTAATTCATTCAATTAACAAACATTAACAAATACACCCTTGAGTTATTTCGATATCCCGAAACAGTTTTGATGCTTTTCTGAAACAACCCTTATGCTGTCCTATAATTCGATCGGAGTATCATATCCACTCAAAAACGACGGCGAACCTTAAGTGTGTCACCCTACGGTTCGTGAATAACGTGGACATGATCGAGACTCCTCTCCGATCAATAATCAACAGCGGGATCTGGAAATCCATGATGACTCCCACTTACTCAACGATGAACTAGTGATCGTGTGAACTAGTAACGAACATAGTTAATTCCTTTTGTCTCGCGATATTATTACTTGTCCGAGATCCGATCATATGGTATCAACCATACCTAGTTCGATCTCGTTCCCGACAAGTCTCTTTACTCGTTCCGTGATAATGCATTCCTGTGACCTAGTCATATGCTTGCAAGCGATTCTAATGCAATATCACCGAGAAGGGCCCAGAGAATATCTTCCCGTCATCGGGTCGGACAAATTCCACTCTTGATCCATGAGCCTCAACTAATACTTTCAGAATACCCAAATCAACCTTTATAATCACCCTGTGACGGTGTGACGTTTGATATCATCAAAGCACTCTTCTGGTATCAGTGATTAACATGATCTCATGGTCTGAGGATTAGAACTATTTCGTATGAGTTTGATATAGCAATGAACTTGATGACTTGATCGTATTGCTATTCGTACTATGGGTGTGAGTGTTCATCACATCATTCTTCTAATGATATGACCCCGTTATTAAGAACATCCAATGTTCATGATCAGGAAACCTTGATCATCGGTTAATCAACGAGCTAGTATAAAAGAGAGGCTTTACTAGGAACCCTTTTAGTTTATTAATCACACAAGTATTAATGTTTCCGATTAATAAAATTCTAGCATGAGAAATAAACATCTATTATGAACACGGAATAATATAATAACAACTTTATTATTGCCTCTCGGGCATATTCCTTTCAATCACATTCTGGAAGGTCTAATGGAGCTTAAAAGGGAGGAATTCCTAAAGCTAAAGCAGGGCAATGGTTCTGTTTGCGACTACCAGGGCAACTTCAACCGCCTTGCCTGCTATGCTCCTAAAGAGGTGTCTACAGATGCCAAGAAGCAGGCCTTGTTCCGCAAGGGACTAGACCCTGAGCTTCGTCGTGATCTTCATCTCTTGGATTTCAACACTTTCCAAGACCTTGTGAATAAATCTATGAAAGCTGAAAGGGGAAAGGTTGAGTATGAAGAAACTCGCAAGCGCCCACGAGAAGATGCTCAGTCATCCGGCTCAGGTACAAAGCGTCGCCGTGTCTGGATTCCTTATGGGGCTGTTCCACGTGCTCCCTATCAGCCAAGGCCAGATGCGTCTCGTCCACCTCAGCCACCTGTAGCGTAGAATTACCCAAGCGCTCAGCCAAACTCGGTTGGTTCTGGTATCATTTGCTACAAATGTCATCAGCCTGGCCACATTTCCAAGGTTTGACCTCAGAATCTTGGTTATCAGCCTCAACCTACTCCAGGCTCTGTTGTTGGTCGTGGAGTCCCTCTTCCTAATAAGGGGGCTAAGCCTTCAGTTCCAGGACGTGGTCGTCTGACCCATGTTTCCATTGAAAAGGCTGAAGAAGACCAAGGCGTCATACTTGGTACGCTTTATGTCAACTCAATCCTAGCTACAGTTCTCTTTGATTCTGGAGCATCGCATACGTTCATGTCTCAAGAGTTTGCGCAACTGCATGGGGTAGCTTTTGAACAATTGCCTACTCCATTAATGGTCCATTCTCCTGGTTCTAGTTGGTGTACCACCATGGTTAGCCATGGGAACATTATCGATATAGGATACAATCTATTCCCAACATCTTTCATTGCCTTGAAGTCAACTGACATTGATGTCATCTTGGGCATGGATTGGATGGCAAAATATCAAGTCATCATTGATTGCGCAGCCAGATCTATTGTCATGACCTCTCCTGTTGGCAGAACATTTAAGTATTGGTCTCCATCATCAATACCTCCCTCCGCGGTGTCTATGTCAGAAGCAGATTTCTATGCCATTGACGTCCTTCCACCTCTTGAAATACATGATGTACCAGTGGTATGTGACTTCCCCGATGTCTTCCCAGAAGAATTACCTGGCATGCCACCTAATCGAGATGTGGAGTTTGTCATAGAGTTGGTTCCTGGAACTGCTCCTGTTTCTCAAAGACCTTATCGTATACCTCCTGAAGAGTTGGTTGAATTAAAGAAGCAAATAGAAGAGTTTGAAAACAAAGGCTTCATTCAACATAGCACTTTCTCTTGGGGTTGTCCCGGACTCTTTGTCAAGAAAAGGGACACCACTGTTCCACGTCTAGTCGTTGACTATCGTCCCTTGAATGCAGCAACAATCAAGAATAAATATCCTCTTCCTAGAATCATTGATCTCTTCAATCAATTGAGCGGTGCAACCGTTTTCTCCAAAATGGATTTAAGATCAGGTTATCACCAAATTAAAATCCGAGCCGAGGACATTCCAAAGACGGCGTGCACAACTCGTTATGGTCTCTACGAGTACACTGTCATGTCCTTTGGACTCACAAATGCTCCAGCCACATTTATGAGGCTCATGAACTCCGTGTTCATGGAGTATCTCGACAAGTTTGTCGTGGTCTACATTGATGATATTCTAATCTACTCCAAGACCGAAGAAGAACATGCCGAACATCTACGACTAGCGTTGACAAAACTTCGTGAGCATCGACTTTATGCCAAGTTCTCCAAATGTGAGTTCTGGTTGAATGAGCTCGTCTTTCTTGGCCATGTGCTCTCTGCTAATGGCGTTGCGGTCATCCCTGATAAAGTTCAATCTGTTCTAGATTGGGTGACCCCTTCCTCAGTCAAGGATGTGCGGAGTTTTCTCGGATTGGCAGGTTATTACCGCCGTTTCATTGAGAATTTCTCCAAGATTGCCAAACCTATGACTGAACTTCTCAAGAAGAATAAGAAGTTTGAGTGGTCAGAGAAAGCCAAAGAAGCTTTCCAGTTACTAAAAACTAAGCTGACTACTGCTCCTGTGCTTGCCCTTCCGGACACGAGCAAGGAATTTGTGATCTATTGTGATGCCTCACACCAAGGGCTTGGTTGTGTGTTCATGCAAGATGGTCATGTGGTTGCTTATGCCTCTCGGCAATTAAAACCGCATGAACTCAACTATCCAACCCATGAATTGGAGCTTGCAGCTGTTGTACATGCCTTGAAGCAATGGCGTCATTACTTGCTTGGCAATCGTTGTGAGCTATATTCTGATCATCAGAGTCTGAAGTATCTTTTTACCCAACCGAATCTGAATCTTAGACAAAGACGATGGTTGGAACTCATCAAAGATTATGATGTGGGTCTTAATTATCAACCCGGCAAAGCCAATGTCGTGGCTGACGCGCTAAGTCGGAAGTCCTACTGCAATAATCTTATGCTTAAGCAAGCCCAACCTCCTCTTCATGAAGAGTTTGCAGGGCTTAATCTTGAAGTTGTTCCCTCTGGTTTCCTGTCAAAATTGGAAATCAAGCCTTCCCTTGAGGAGCAAATTAAAGAGGCTCAAAAGCAAGATTCTGACATTACTTCGATCAAACAGAACATTGCTAGTGGGGATGCTAATTGTTTCTCTCTTGATCATCAAGATACCGCTTATTTTGGTAAACGTCTTGTCGTACCGAACCATCGAGACTTAAAAGAGCAAATCCTTAAGGAAGCTCATGAATCACCCCTTTCCATCCATCCTGGAAGTAACAAGATGTATCAGGATCTTCGCCAAAGGTTCTAGTGGAGTGGGATGAAGCGAGAAATCGCTCAGTATGTTGCTGAATGCGACGTTTGTCGTCGTGTAAAAGCTGAACATCAAAGACCTGCTGGAGTTCTTCAACCTTTATCTATTCCCGAGTGGAAATGGGATGAGATTGGCATGGATTTCATCACTGGATTTCCCAAAACTCAAAAGGGCAACAATGCAATATGGGTGGTTGTTGATCGTCTATCCAAAGTTGCTCATTTCGTTCCTATCCGCGAGGATATCACTGCTACTCAACTAGCAGAGTTGTATATTTCTCGGATAGTCACTCTTCACGGTGTTCCAAAGAAGATTATTTCCGACCGTGGGAGCCTCTTCACCTCTAGGTTCTGGAAAAGCTTTTATGAAGCTATGGGAACTCATATTTCCTTTAGCACTGCCTATCATCCTCAAACCAGAGGTCAAACTGAAAGAGTGAATCATATTCTTGAAGACATGCTCCGAGCTTGTGTTATCTCTTTCGGGAAGAATTGGGAGAAGTGCCTTCCCTTCGCTGAGTTCTCCTATAATAACAGTTTTCAATCCAGCTTGGGCATGGCACATTTTGAAGCTCTATATGGAAGAAAATGTCGAACACCGCTAAATTGGTCTGAAACCGGAGAAAGACAATTCTTTGGACCGGACATGATCAAAGAAGCAGAAGATCAAGTTTGCATAATCCGAGAGAGTCTGAAAACTGCTCAGTCTCGTCAAAAGAGCTATTACGATCGTCATCATCAAGATGTGAGATATGAAATCGGAGAGAAAGCCTATCTTCGAGTCACACCTCTAAAAGGCGTTCATCGCTTCGGTATCAAAGGCAAATTGGCTCATCGCTATGTTGGTCCTTTCCCTATTCTCACTAAGCGTGGAGAGCTTGCCTATCAGTTGGAACTTCCTTCAACATTTCCGGATGTTCATGATGTGTTTCATGTCTCTCAACTCAAGCATTGCTTCAAAGATCCAATCCGTGGAGTTGATCATACCACTCTCGATCTTCAGGAAGATCTCACCTATCGGGAGTATCCTGTTCTTATCCTTGATGAAGCTGAAAGAAAAACTCGAGGCCGAACCATCAAATTCCTCAAAGTTCAATGGTCTCATCATTCTGAACAAGAAGCAACTTGGGAATGAGAGGATCGCCTTCGATCCGAGTACCCTTCCTTTTTCTCTAGTTCTTAGGAATCTCGGGACGAGATTCTTGTAAGGGGGGTAGACTTGTAACATCCCATGTTTTTAATAAAGTGTTTTGCATCATAAGCATCATCTAAATTTCACTCTGAAATTTTTGCTTTTGAATTCAAATTGGAAACCCTACAAGTGATCCAAATTCAAACCCTATTTGTTTTATTGCAAAATGAGTCCAATTGTTTCAAAGTGTCAAAGTACACAATTGTTAACCTTCTAGTAATTACAGGAAGGTCCCTGTCTCTTTTCTAAATTCTTGGAACAAGTTTTATTCACCAAATAGACAAAAGGGTGTTGTTTTGCATTTTCCAGAAAAAAATCCCAAAGCCAAAGGGGCTTTTTGCAAATTTCCTTGTCTTCTTCGTGAGTCACTGGGAGCAGGTGCGTGGAGCTCCCAGGAAGACCCCGATGCCACCTCCTGCTTCGAGCCGCCGAGAAGACCCCCTGGAGCTGTCCCTGCACGCCACGCCACTCTCCCTCCTTCTTTCTTCCTCCCTGGCCCGCTCCTCCTCTTTCTCTCCGTGCTCGCTCACAGTAGCCAGAGCTCGCCGCCTAGCCCCGCCGTTCCGCACTCCCCCTTGCTCCTCTGAGGTGCTGAGAAGGTCCGCCTCGCCGTCCTCTATCTCCCCACCGAAGGAATTGAGCCGCCGTGCCCGGAGTCGCCATCACCGTCGCGGATTCCTCGCCGGAAACCGACCGTCTCCGCCGCCGAATTCATCGTCTCCGGCCATCCTCCGGCCAGGCCGACCTCCCCGGCGGTTCCCCGGTGAGCTCCCGGTCCGGCCGCCCACTTCCCTCCTCCTCTTCCCGCGCCGTAGCCGCCGCCATGGCCGGCCGCCGGCGGTGCCTGGGAGCCGGTCGGCTGGGCAACGGCCCAGGCCGACCTGGCCAGGCTGGCCAGTCTACGTGGCCTCGGGCCCCCCAGACAGCCTCTGCGGGTCAAGTTGACCGTGGTGTAAAAAGTCTTTCGCCTAGAGTTTTATTTCCAGAAATTTCAGAAAAATGCTAGACCTTGTAAAAATCACAGAAAATTATCTGCTTGTTAGAAAATTGCAAATGACCTATCAAAATGATCCTAAAAATGTGATCTACATTTTTGTATCAGAATCATGCATGTTTATACAACTCCGAACCCTGTTTATAATAGAAGAACAAAGGCACAACTTTCTTAAGTCATGGGATCATTTCAAATGCTAGGTTTTAAGCATTTGGAGCCCATTTAAATTGCTTCTCCTATTTTAGGGTTTCAATTCAATATCATGAACATGTCATATCATCATGCTTGATTGCGCATTGATGCATTGTATTGATTGTATTGCTTCCTTTCCGGTGTTTCTTCTTCTCGGTAGAATCTGAGACCGCGACCGAGATCAACGCCAATACTGATCAGATCAACTACATAGAAGCACAAGGCAAGCGTAATCCCTTTTGACACATTTCTAATCCTATGGTTTACAAATGTTTTGAGCCTCCACCATATCTGCATGCGTTCAACTGTCCTTTACCGAAACATAGAGTAACCTATTCTGATGCATGCCCTGCTATTGTCAACTATATATCTATGATCCACTGCTCCTAGCATGACTAGGTTATGCTTTAGCGTCACCGGAAACTTACTATTCTATGCTTAGCCATGCTTAGTATTTACTATTGCAATTCCAGTATCTGGGTTTGAAGCTTATATGAATCTAGCATGATAGATTGTCGTGGTACTGTGGAGAATTGATAAAACTTGACAATAGACATGGATGAGCCGCCACGCGAGTTGTGGTTATTTTACTCATTCTTGCCGCCCTAGGACCCGAGTTCTTGTCTCTTGATCCAAGACGAGCGTACAACCGCACATGGAGGTATGGGACTCCTGTCGACTGACTAACTTGCTTAGACTTATCCATGAGCTACCTAGTCTGGGCTTTCTATTCGACATACGCATCGAAAATGTTTTGAAACGAGATGGTGGAAAAGGTGCATACATATAGGGATGTGGCTGAGGTTGATTGAGGTGGATTCCTCTGGTAAACCAATCTCGACTCACAACAAAAGGTTCCATGTCGGAGAAAGTCCGTCTTGCGATGGAGGACTTAGACCTTTTGGCGTGGCTCATGGAATAGGTCGATGTAAGGTAAAGGTTGTAGGCGATCATCACCCCGCTAAGATTCTTCGCGAGGGTCCAGGGGATGATCGTCACGTGTGGGCAAAGTTGTGCACCCCTGCAGGGTTAAATCTTTTTGAAAAGCCGTGTCCACGGTTATGGACGACTTGGAGACAGATGCTAGATCGTAGACAACTTGAACCTAATCGTAAAAGTGCCAACCTAAGAGTGAGACTCTGGATCACTTCCTCGGGGTCGAGGGGGTGATCGGAATGAGTGGGTTTTGAAGGTAATGCTTCGGTGGATGCTCCATGATTAAAAGAGTTTGCGAGACGCTCTCTTATCCCCTTTACAAATTCTGAGTAGTCCTCGCCTTGTGTCATTTTCACAAAGAAAACTTGCTTTCTGCAAAGAGCTACACAAAAAGACCTTGATGCCATCCATATAGTGTAGAAGGTCAGCTTGCTGAGTACACCCTCGTACTCACCCTTGTTTAATGTTGTTTTTCCACAGAAGAGACCACCGCAGGCAACAAAGGTGGTTTCTATGCCGATATCAACTTTGGCGACTAGTTTGGGGTTCCCAGGCAGCAGCCTGAGATCTATGGGTTGGGACGTCGCTTATGTTCAGGGCCTCTTAGGCCATTTGCTATCTTGTTATGTAGCATAACATATTTGCTTTCCGTTGCTTGTTGTAATGTTGGGTCAGTGACCCATGCTTGTAATAAGTTGGATCTTTACTCTGTTAAGAGTTTGAACTACTACTTTGAGTCGTAGAGTCACTGTTGTGTTACCAGTTGTAGTTACCCATCTCGTGCATGATACGTGTATGGATATAAAGTGCACGAGAGGGGTTTAAGGCTCTCGAGCTCTCTGTTATGCAGTCTTGGTTATGATTAGTTTCATGGCGCTTCGAGATGTGTAGAGCCGATGTTTAATTCCGGCCTGCCTGCCGATGGTGTTCCGGCCTGGGACTGGTAACCCCAGTATCACTCGTTGCTAGCGTGACTAATACACATAACATCTCTGTTAAGCTTAGAACCCGGGGTCCGACACACTGGATCTAGATCCGATGGACGGGAAGAGGTGGGAGAGGTGGTGCTCACCGTGGTGGTCAACTCCGGCGAGGTCCGGCGGCTCTAGACTCGGCGATGTCGGCGATGCAGAGGCTCCCAGGGACGGCGGAGACCGAGACGAGGTGCGGAAGAGGATGGTGAGCACGCGGGTTTGATCGGCTGCTTCTGGAGTGGCCTCCTGCGATTGCTGGGGACGGACGGAAAGCTCCAGGCGTCGGCGGCCCTGGCGTTGATGTTGCCGACGATTTGCTGCAGGGAAAAATGTGGGGACAGTCTGAGAAGAAGCGCAAGAGAGAGGGAACAGAAAAGGGCAAGAATTCAGCGGTGTTGGCTCACGGATTTGTCGTCCAGGGTTCGAGATGGTCGCGGTACTAGGAGGTTTTCGTCGAGCAATTTCGTGGTTCTGGCGGCGAATTGAGCAGGGGAAAAGAGGGGAAGTGAGGAGGGGAACCAGGGGTACTTAAGGCCAGGTCTTGATGGCTATTTAGTGCGCGAGATTTACAGCGGGGAGTAAGTCATGCCGGCCATTTTCGATTTCCAGAGAGAGAAAAGGAGGAAAATTCGGGGAAGAAGAAGGGTGACGTGGTCTGGCAGTCGGGGCCCACATGTCGGCGAGGGGGAGAGAGGAGTTGCGTATCGCTTCGGGTTTTGGCTTCCTGGGCCGCGGGCGGGCCGAAGGGTTCCCCGAGGCCCTTTTCTATTTTCTTTTCTTTTCCACTTTTTATTTTTCTCTTTTCTTTATTTCTTCAATAACTTTTGCAAATAAGATTCAAATCAAGCCAAACTATTTTCATAGATTTTGCAGACTTCACAGCAAGGTTTTAAACCAACATCAAACATGTTTTCAGAACCAAAAAAAGATTTTTAATAAAAGATCTTAATTGAGCCTAATGGCTTTGCTTGCATAAAATAATAGAAATAGAGTTTGAACTCGATTATTTCTAAAATAGTAAAATAATAGTTTATAAAATAATGATTGAGAAATACACTCAATTATGGGTTGAAAAAGCAACCCATATTGGATAAAGCAAATTTTGTAAAACAATCTTTTGCAAGCAAGCTTGCATAAAGCTGATTTAGAGCAAGAAAATAATATTTTAATTTTTGGTTTTTCTCAGAGAGGTTCTTTAAGGAAATAATAGAAAGTTTAAAATAGTTTTCTAATAAAGCTTTCAAATAGACTCAAAAAGTTTTAAATCCCTGTGAAATTCCAATCATCTCAAGCAAAACAAAAGCAAAAAATTTCCCCCAAAATTTGATAAAATCTTGGGATGTTACAGACTACCACCCTTAAAAGAAATCTCGTCCCCGAGATTGGAGAAAGGCTAAAAAAGTTTATTGATTCCAATGGAACTAGGGTGCTACCACCCTTAAAAGTAAAATCCTCTTGGTAGTATCTTGATGCTTCCTTAGGCACTTGCATTTTGTTCCCAGCTTGCATTCACCGTTGTGCCATTTTCCCTGAACCGCCCTTCTCAGAAGTTTTGATGTTCACAATTATGTTCAAAAGTGGGCATACCAAGGGTTCCATCCAATTCTGGTGATAAGCAGATATCATCCATCGCGTTGTCATCAACAAGGTAGTCCACATCTTCCAAGAATGTGTATCTAGCCTTTTCTTGGTCGGTCCTCACCAAGGCCAAGACAGCATACATACCATCACCATACTCCTTGTTGCTTTTTAGCTGATTTTCGTTGCAGAATCTCAAAAGATGACTCAGTGCCAAGTGCTGCATGCTTGCCCCACGAACATGATGAGACCACACATCCCAATGAATTAGGATGGCATCTCTCTGCAGTCTTCTCATGCATTTCATAGGGGTAAACAAGGTGGACTCTGTAAGAGGTACTTGCACCTTTAAGGGATGGAAGGTCGCCTTATAACCAGCATTGTTGAATCTTCTCTTGATACCGGTGCTCATCATGCTATCTGCCACAAGTACCAGATGGTCCTTAAGAATTCCTTTCGCAACCATCTTCGTAGTCATTGGAAGACGCTGGACAACTTGATCATATCTCGAAGGTGAATTCCTTTGCAAGAAAAAGGGATCTAACGAAGCTCTCATGGGCAGGAAAGTAGTTTCAGGGATTTCGGAGAGTTGCTTCATAACGTCGCAGGTCGGGATGGGGTAGACTTCGGTGGCGTAGGGCTCTGGAATCAGGAGGCAATTGCATAGGTAGTGGAGGCTGTCTTTGTTGTGACTCTCTAGAGAGGAGTGATCTCTCTTTTATAGGTTCAGGAAGGTAGCCGAACAGGCCACGTGGGGAGTCGAAACGAAGGGTCAGGAAGGTGAATCAAACAGGCAGGAGCCGAAGCTGAACAACCTTCATATTTAAAGTCCACTGAGCAAAACGTTTCTGAGTCGTGAAGTCGTTTAATAGTCCAAATTCTCACTGTATTCCTACGTCTTGGCCACACTGGGTCACTATAAAGGGTGTAACATATTATCCTCCTAAGGTTATGGTTTAACGACGTCGTCTCTCATGTAGGTATGTCTCTCTAGATTAACCATTCCTCATAACAAGAGCGAACAATATGAGTAGTCGTCATGGGGGCCAATCCATGTCGCACCCAATCATTACCTTGTATTTGGTTTGGTGCATCTCGCATTCTAACTCTTGGTCAACCTCACTAGTTTTTAAACAATTTTTTTTGTTGAAATTGGAACCAAGTTCCCAAATCCTATTTGAATTTTGAAACACATTCTATTGTTCCTAGCTAGAGGTTTTCAACAAAGCTCATGGCAATAATCCTTAAGTTGTAGATCCTTTGGTCTGCCATTTAAGAGGAATTAAAATCCTTTCCATTGTTCTATTTGCTCTTTCCATTTTTCTGTTTGTTCTTTCCATTGCTCTGTTTGTCCTTTCCACCTTTCTTGCAGGAGGTGGTTGAATAGTATTATTTCCACATTAGCTACACCTTGGGGTGTCTTCTTATTGTTTGCGAGGTATCCTTTAGCCATCCTAGCTTACTGGAGTCTTGGGGTATCATCCTTTGTGCACTCTCTTGCGAAAGGTTCCAGTCTCTTGTACTTGAAACACTACCTCTTGTTGTTGTACTCTGTATCCTTATCTCCAACTGAGGGTCATTGTAGTTGTTCTGTCGTTGAGAAAACTTTGGTTTGGGTTTTGGGATGAGTTTAGGTATTAGCATAGATGAGAAATAGATAGAAGGGATCTAAAGAAGATTCCTACCCAAACACAACAGATCAAAACAATTTATCCTACAAACAATTTCTAACAAACATTCATCATAATAAGCAAACTAGTTTTCAAACAAACGGGAAGGTACGATCATCCACAAGTCGGTATGACCATAACGTTTATTACACGTCGTTGCTTATTAAAATTTCCTAAATGGAGGTCCAACTAAGGCTTCTTGGTATTCTTCTAAGCAGATCCATTGTTCTGGTCCCGCTGGTTCAGTAGATCGGTAATTTCCTCGTCCTTGGTTTTGATGAGGTCTCCTTGATCACTAAGTTCAGATTTGAACTTTTCCATGTCACCTTGAAGTTGACTTATGGTTGCCTTCAATGCAGTAGTATCTTCCTTTTCTTCTTTGAGGTCCTGCTGCGTATTGTGAAGTCTCCACTTGAGTCTTTCTCCAAGTTCCTTTATAGCTAACCAAGGAATACATCTTGCTGAGTCAAGGAATGATGGATACATCTCGGAGTTGGTGAACATCCAAAGTCCCATCTTCTTGTGGTCATCTTCCTTGTTCTTGTATAGATGAAGCTGCACCCACCAATATTCTTCACCTTCATCCATCATGGGAAATCCTTTGTAAACAGCTTCTCCTTGCATTCCCATACTTAACATGAGGTTCTTCAATGCTTTGGGAAACTCAGTCTCACTCTTCAGGGTCATGCTCATCACTGGTCCTTTCTTCAGTGATTCAATGAGGTTGGTCATCTAAATTAGAAAGAAGAGTAATGTAAAACAAATGAATGGGGTAAGTTCTTACAAGAAAATTTCAAACTAAAGTAAATAGATTGATTTCATTTAGAAAATTGAATTGATTTTCTTTTTAAAGAGAGAGGAAAGAATCCTAGTGCTTCCTAGTCTATTCCAAACCTAGGGTCTCGATCCTACAGGCAACACTATGCTCTGATACCATTCTGTAACGCCCTGCCTTTTGCTAAAGACAGAACTCCTGTGTATTGTGCCATTCCCTGGATCAGTAGATAGCACCACAGTACAAAACATAGTAATCATTGCAATAGCATCAATATTACAACGTAAATCCAGTTACATAGGTCTTCTACCTTATGAGTACACAGCATAAAGCATAGTTGAAGTGAGCTTCCATCTTCATCAAGTGCCACAGGCAGACATGTTGGAATGTAAGCTCGAGATCCTACTCCTGGTTCCTTGCTCGAAATAAAACCTGCACGTTTGAATATGCAGCCCCAGAGGGGTCAGTACAATGATGTACTAGCAAATGACACATATTCGGTGGCATTTTGTGAAAGACTATACTACATGATATTTGGCTGGTGGATCTCATAGGCTGATTTGCATAAAGCCAATTTTATCCTAAAATCATTTTCAATACTTTCTTTCAAAATTTTATTTTTCAAGGGTCAAGACATCCCCCATACATTACATACTGGCAGGTATGTAGTTCTGGGCGAAACTCAACATAGTTTTGAAGTACAGAAACCACCACCCCTCGGAGTGTATTGCTCTGAGCCTTCTCCTGATTTGTTGCTAGACAAGTTTTAAAACATTCAGAAATGGTGATGAGATTCTTCCGTACATTCCATGTCTAGAGACTCAATTGTCCATTCCGAGGACACAGCTAATCGATTAGTTTTGACACCTTGCAAGGGTTGTGCACTTTCACCTTACGACTCATTTTATGCCCATACATAAAATGAGACGAGACCTTTTAGAAGGAGAGAGCAACTAACTGGCAAGCTCCGTTCCCAACCTACAATTCAACTACCTTCCAGTGCTTCGCACACAAGTTGCACCCTCACATCTAATCAGTCAAGACAGAGCCCATAATGTCATAAGGTTGCACTGGAAGCACTCTAAGCATGGAAGACATAGTAACCTCTTTATTCCTGGGTGGCCATCCCGAGCGGCATTCTGAGTACACATCCTTACTGGCATGTGCCCTAGAACCCACCAACTTCACCGCCTCTTATCAAACCAATCCACCCAGGTGTTTCATTTTAGTTGAAGTTCTTAATTTGTTCACAAACACTTTTACATGTGAGCATAGCATGGCATCAAGATTTTTCGAAGTATTTAGCATCCTATCAGGTGGGGTTCAAGGATAGCTACACACTACTAGGATCTAAGCATTTTATAAAACAGTTGAATATTCCACCTATCATGCATACTACTGAAAACACACTAATGCAGTAGTAAAAATGGGTAGGGAATATGTGTGTCACTTGCCTTTTTGAAGATCACGATGTATCACTTCTCTCAACTAAGCTCGTAGCTCTTCGCACAAACTATAGCACAGAAATATCATAACATAAACATACCATACAAACACAATCAAACAAACAATTTAAAAAATGTTTGTTTAACTAATTAGATCTATTGAGATGTTATGACAAGAAAGATATGGCAAAGGATCATGATTTGTGAGATATGGATTTGAGAGCTTAGTTGGGGAAGATCAATATGATTGGAGAGATAATTGGACTAGGCATAATATAATTGATGGAGTTTTTATGCTTTATTAAAGCATATATGAGTTTTAGGAATTGCTCATGTGAAATAAATTACACAAGAGTCAAATTGTGCAACTACAACACTATTGAGTAAATGTGACAACAATTACTCTTAAATAGCGTCTATTGCACTTAGGAACTAGGCTAGGTTTTAAGAATGCTTGAACTACTCAATTAGCGCATTTGCAAGTTGAATAGTTCAATACATGTGAACAAAACTAAGTAGGCATTGGATTGGGTATGAATGATTGATATTTGAGGACATGGCTCAAATGGTTCATTGATCAACATGGTGTATAACACATACTATGGTACGGGTTATAACAACTCTACATTAATAGAATCTAGGTTTGAGATGAATTCATATTCTACTCAAGTAGCACGATTGCAATTTGAGTACAAATATGAATTAGACAAAATATAATGAGTGAGATCTTTATGCTTTATTAAAGCATATTGAATCTTGGAATATCTCATGTCGGTAAATCACATAAGAGACAAGATAGTGCAATAGCAATACTATTGAATAAGTGTGACAACAATTATTCTTAAATAGTATATATTACACTTAAGCTTAGGCTAGGATTCTTATAACATCGAAGTACTCAATTAGCTCAAATGCAAATCGAATAGTTCAATGCAAGGCTAAGATTGAGTCGACATGAGTAAATGGCTATAGGTAATGGATATGTATAGATGATGTGTGAAAACATGGCTTAAGGTTCCTAATGGGTAAATGGGATTGGGTTAAGTACTATGATGTTGATTTGATCAATACCATAGTAGCAAAGGTAGAAACTAAGATTGAAAGTATCACACTTCACTCAAATGACACGTTTGTAATTTGAATAAGTGGCTACTATACAAGATAGGTCTAAGTGAATATGATCTTGATCAAGATGTTGTTTAGATAACAGTGATGACTAGGTATGATTATAAGATTTGTTAAAGTAGAAAGGAACATTGCTAAAAGAAATAGTTTTATTCCTATAGTAGAATTTACTCAAATCCTCATATTTAAATTTGATTAATTGTGAAGTGGCTCAAGAAAATTAAGATGTGACACTACTGGATAGCTTGCAGTAAAGCAAGGTCACTGCAAGTGGAAGCATCCTAAATAAGTTATAGAATTCAAACTATGATCAAAATAGTGATTTGGATAGATTTGAATGCACAAAGTGTGTGCACGTATCAACTTTGGATTTTCTTGATCCTATGATGTTCTACAAGTTGAGAGGATTCCAGAGACTACTAATTTGTAATTTTTGGATTAACAGAACTAAAGATATGAATTTAATAAGCTACCAGAAGGTTTGATTCCAATTTGAAAATAGTTTCAAATTTAACCCATAAAATATAAGATATTGTTGTACTACTGGATTCTGGATTTCCTAAGGATTCCAACGGTATATTATTTGTTAAATTTGGACTTATGAAACGAAAGATATGAATTTTGCAAGATTGGGATCAAATCTGGTTTGAAAATCTAATTTCGAAATCGTTTTAACAGAGATCTGCCACATGCCCTGTTCTGATTGGCCCGTACCCCTTCGGGTGGATCACGGTTTTCTGCCGTTGGATTAAAGTGATCTGGGTGGACCAGATCCGTTTATACCCTTTCAGATAAGTGATCAATTCCTAGTCACTGGATCTAGATCCGATGGACGGGAAGAGGTGGGAGGTGGTGCTCACCGTGGTGGTCAACTCCGGCGAGGTCCGACGGCTCTGGACTTGGCGATGTCGGCGATGCAGAGGCTCCCAGGGACAGCGGAGACCGAGACGAAGTGCGGAAGAGGATGGTGAGCACACGGGTTTGATCGGCTGCTTCTGGTGTGGCCTCCTGCGATGGCTGGGGACGGACGGAAAACTCCAGGCGTCGGCGGCCCTGGCGTTGATGTTGCCGACGATTTGCTGTAGGGAAAAATGCGGGGACAGTCTGAGAAGAAGCGCAAGAGAGAGGGAAGAGAAAAGGGCAAGAATTCAGCGGTGTTGGCTCACGGATTTGTCATCCAGGGTTCGAGATGGTCGCGGTACTGGGAGGTTTTCGTCGAGCAATTTTGTGGTTCTGGTGGCGAATTGAGCAGGGGAAAAGAGGGGAAGTGAGGAGTGGAACCAGGGGTACTTAAGGCCGGGTCTTGATGGCTATTTAGTGCGCGAGATTTACAGCGGGGAGTAAGTCATGCCGGCCGTTTTCGATTTCCAGAGAGAGAAAAGGAGGAAAATCCGGGGAAGAAGAAGGGTGACGTGGTCTGGCAGCCGGGGCACACATGTCGGCGAGGGGGAAAGAGGAGCTACGTATCGCTTCGGGTTTTGGCTTCCTGGGCCGCGGGCAGCTTCTTCTTACTGGGCCGAAGGGTTCCCCGAGGCCCTTTTCTATTTTCTTTTCTTTTCCACTTTTTCTTTTTCTGTTTTCTTTATTTCTTCAATAACTTTTGCAAATAAGATTCAAATCAAGCCAAACTATTTTCATAGATTTTGCAGACTTCACAACAAGGTTTTAAACCAACATCAAACATGTTTTCAGAACCAAAACAAGATTTTTAATAAAAGATCTTAATTGAGCCTAATGGCTTTGCTTGCATAAAATAATAGAAATAGAGTTTGAACTCAATTCTTTCTAAAATAGTAAAATAATAGTTTATAAAATAATGATTGAGAAACACACTCAATTATGGTTTAAAAAGCAACCCATATTGGATAAAGCAAATTTTGTAAAACAATCTTTTGCAAGCAAGCTTGCATAAAGCTGATTTAGAGCAAGAAAATAATATTTTGATTTTTGGTTTTTCTCAAAGAGGTTCTTTAAGGAAATAATAGAAAGTTTAAAATAGTTTTCTAATAAAGCTTTCAAATAGACTCAAAAAGTTTTAAATCCCTGTGAAATTCCAATCATCTCAAGCAAAACAAAAGCAAAAAATTTCCCCCAAAATTTGATAAAATCTTGGGATGTTACATATGCTTAGTGGTTTTGCTGTAGCATGACTTGTCTCAAATGACTGAGATTGCTTATTGAGCCTTTGAAAAAAATCATGCGTTGTTTTAATTATTTGGAAGCATTATTTTGGTCTTCTCCTTTGATACTTTATTTGGGTTGACTTGGCGCATTCTCACACATGTTTGACTCATACAAAGTCGCCATAAGCCTCTATGATCATTTAGTTTTTGACTTTTGATGCCATCTTATGCTTCTTTTAATGTTGCTTTATCGCTTTGCATGATTATGGCCGTTATTGCTCTCTTAGTTGGTCACTCCCAGTCTTTTGCTAGCCCTTATTTTGTACTGAGTATGAGCTCTACTCGTGCATCCAACTCCTAAAAACCAAGTTTGCCATTGTGTCCACTATAAATTCCTATGCATGGTATTTGTAAGCCATTCCAAGTAAATTTTCATGTGCTACCTTTCAAAACTTTCAACTACTTCTCATTTTGCGCCACTGTTTTTAGCTCATGGGGATGTAGTAGTCAGAATTGCTATCCTCCATATTAAAT
Source organism: Dactylis glomerata (assembly GCA_007115705.1). Lineage (NCBI taxonomy): Eukaryota > Viridiplantae > Streptophyta > Magnoliopsida > Poales > Poaceae > Dactylis > Dactylis glomerata. The sequence continues at coordinate 72,905 of QXEO01001502.1, forward strand.
TAAGTACCCCTCGACTAGGCAGCTTCATCTGCTCGTCATTAATTTTGCAAGGGAGCTGGTCAGACCATTGCAATCTAATTCTAAAAAAGAAAAAAAGGCACTCCTCCATGGTATGTGAATGTTGGTGGGCACCCGATGGAATCGGTTAGCCATGGTTTGAGAAAGAAAAAAGGTGGGGAGGAGTGCCAAAGCTTTATAAAAGAGCACCAATGTGCCAAATTTTCAAAGAACTCGGAACCGCTCTCACTTGTTTATTATGGAAGATAGTAAGACCCCATTGCCAGTCGTTGACATGAAACAACCACCTCTCAAAACCCAATTTTTATCTCTGTTTTACAAATGAAAAGCCCTAGCACATGTTTAATCACTGCTTCCCTCCGCGAAGGTCCTTTCTTTTACTTTTATGTTGAGTCTCCACCTTCTACCTTTATGCACCGTCTAAGAGAGCATAGTTGTCATTCTGAGTATAATGTGCATTGTCCCAAAGTTTCATTGATTGATTCATGATGTTGGTTTCACTTGTTCTTAAATTATTTGTATCTAGTCGCCCTCTTAAACTTGAAGGTGTCCTATGCATTTATGTTTTGCTCTCTCATGAAGGACAAGCTGAAAACCATTTGTATGTTTTTCCATATGATTTGAACACACATTTGACTTTCATTGTTTCATTTTCATGATCTTTCGTTTGTGTTCTTTTTCAGGTTATAACATGGTCGCTAAGTTTCTTCTATCAGGATTGTATCTTTCATGCCCATGTTTTAAGTTCTTTTGATCCCAGCGCACAACGCTTACATAGATGATCAAGATTGTGTAGGTGCATATCACCTCAAAAATTATTTCTTTTGTTATCACTTACCTACTCGAGGACGAGCAGGAGTTAAGCTTGGGGATGCTGATACGTCTCAAACGTATCTATAATTTTTGATGCTCCATGCTTGTTTTCACACCATTTGCTTTGTGTTTCGTTACACTTCGTGGCGTTTTTATGCATTTTCCAGAACTAACCTATTAACGAGATGCCACAGTGCTAGTTCCCTGGTTTCTGCTGTTTTTATGTTTCAGAAAAGTTACACAGGAAATATTCTCAGAATTGGACGAAACAAAAGCCAAACATCCAGAAATTTATCGAAGCTTCCAGAGAACTGAAGAGGAGACAGAACGGAGCCAGGAGGTGGTCTCACCACCAGGGGGCGCAGCCCAGGGCCTGGCCGTGCCGCCCTATGGTGAGCCCCACCTGGCCCACTTTCGACGCTGCCCCTTCGCCTATAAAGACCCCCCCGACGGGAAAAACCTAAAGACCCGATCACTTTTCTAGAAACACATCGTGATCGGCCGCCGTCGTCGACCCGAGATCGGGAGGGTCCAGAAGCTCTTCTCGGCACCCTACCGGAGAGGGGAATCGCTACCAGAGGTCTTCTTCATCGCCATGCTTGCCCCCGGCGCGATGAGTGAGTAGTCTACCTTGGACTATGGGTCCATAGCAGTAGCTAGATGGTTGTCTTCTCCACCATGTACTTCATGTTTAGATCTCGTGAGCTGCCTTACATGATCGAGATTACCGTTATGTAATTCTACATGTTGTGTTTGTTGGGATCCGATGAATATTGGTGTTATGATTGAGTTCATGTGCTAAATATTATCTTATGTTATCTCTATGTTGTTTATGATCTTGCATGCTCTCCGTTGTTAGTAGCTATCTTGGCCGAGTAGATACTAGTGACTCCAAGAGGTGGTATGTATGCTCGATAGTTGGGTTCATGCCTCTATTTAATCTGGGGGAGTGACAAAAACCTCTAAGGTTGTAGATGTGCTGTTGCCACTAGGGAGAAAACAACATTCTTATGCCCAAGGGCATATGCTTTGTTTACATTACACACTTTGCTTAATGCAGTTATCGGTTGTTCGCAACTTAATACTTATGGGGTTCTCGGATTGATTCCCCGTGGATGGATTATTAGTCATAGATGCAGTTGGATGGCGGTCTATGTATCTTGTTGTAATGCCCAGAGTAAATCTCATAGTGATCCAAGCGACATATCAAGTTATCTTTATTCTATCAATTGCCCAACTGTAATTTGTTTACCTAGCATGTGTTATTTTATCTTATGGAGAGACACCACTAGTGAACTATGGACCCCGGTCCTATTTCCATTATATTGCTATCACCTGTTTACTTTATTCGCACTTTTACTTTACTTACACTAGCTACATGCCCGCACGTTGCTGCGAGTCTTAAATGATAATTACCACATACATTCATTCTCCTCTCAATCTTTATGTGAGCACCCTGTTTTAGCTCTGCTACACGATGTGCATAATTTAATATGACATTACATCACTTTGCCTGTTAATAAGTGTTTATATTTTTCTCAAAAAATCAGTGTTCATATCTCAAAAAGGTTACTACTTCGTTAACAAGGTATGAGAGTAGTTGTAGGAAGAATTGTTCAGACTTAATCACCAGTGCATTGCTAGAGAGAAAATTATATATAAAGACATGTATCACCATGCTTGTTTCGAGATTCGGCATTATCTTATGTACTCTCATCAGCATTTATTTTTGTTATGCCTCCTCATCATGCATCTTAGTCTAAAAAATAGGTCATGAGAAGACCAAATATGTTTCATTTTGCCCCCCTGTTTCTCTCAACCAGCCCCTTAGCTGAACCGTAACATCTTAGATCTCAAGCTGATGGCTTGTCTGACTAATCAAATCCCTCACATGAAGTTGTAAACCAATGATAAGACTTAATCTCAGGGTCAATCAAAATGATCCCACTTATTCATTAGTTAACACAAAATAGTACTTCAACAAATCATAGTTGAGAATTAATGTTCTTCGCAGTATTCCTTAGGTACATGTGACATAGCAAACCTAACCTACTGTAGCAACAATAATCTAGGATAACTAAAAGACTACTATACCAGACATCATAGCATGATATCAGTTTATCACCATCTGCATCCACTATACTGCTCCAGATGACAGTTCCACTGGTGAGAACAAAAAATTAAACTGCTTTGTTGATATTCACAACAATAGAAGTTATTTCTATACTAACAACAATGCCCATACTGCTATTGATCTCTCTTGAGCCTCATAGATGAACCAGACAATTTACTCCATTGATCAACTCCTTACTCCATTGTTTTCCCCTAACACGGACTACATACATGCAATCAAAAAAGTTTATTACTCAATGAATAGAACAATAAAACTGAAACAGGATTTCTAGTACTAAAGCAATGAGGGAAATGCACATGAACTGAAATCACGTCTTGCATGTTTTGCATCCCATAAGTATTGTCTAGTCCCGATCCAAACCCCCATCTGTAAAGGATAATACAAAGAGAACAGTACTGCAAATTTCATCCGAGAAACAACTATGTAAAGGTAAAAGATTTACATGACCTTCACGCTAGATTCAGCAGTTCAAGACCAACTTCACAGCTTTCAAATAAACTCAGTTTCTCTCTCTTTTTTTAAACAAGGTTTCTCTCAGTCTTATGAATCCGCCAATCAGCACCATTATCTACCCTGCATTCCCTTTTATCTTTGTAGCCAGATTAAATTCTGGCAAAGCATGGAGCACTTCGTAGCATAATTTCGAGCCTACAGTCCACTTGTAGTGAGTGTCCGGTGACCAAAAGCATCATAGTTCTCATTCTGCATGCTGGAACGGAGCACATCGTAGACCCTCCACAAACCATGACAATGAAGACATTGGTTATAAGCATCGACAAGAAAATAGAACTATGAGTCTGCACAGAGATGAACCTTCTAGATTTCCCAAAGAAAATGATGTTCGTCGTCAGAACATGAAGGTTACAACTTACAACGGTGTCTCGACAGTATCTGTTTTGTCGAGGTCTTGACTCTTGAGGAGGCCACGCTTGAGTATGGGGCGGATCCCAGCAGATCGGAATTTCCTTCTCCACCGAGCTCATGGATGTCGGGGACTCAATCGCCAGTTCACTCAACTTGGAGGCGGAGTTCGTGGCGCAGTGTTTGAAGATGGAGACGAGGAAGTCGACGGCGACGGGCGTGGCTTCGATGCAACGCTTGTTGCGATTGCTCTAGGCGACGATGGTATTGGTCTCCTTAGCACAACCAGCTCCTGCTGCTGCCCTGCGACGCGCCCCTCGTCGACAAGCGCAACAGGTGTCAACCTGTGGGCGCTGGGTGGAGAAGCGTCGACCTCGCGCAGGGCGCACCAGGTGAGGCAGCGGATGGTGTAGTTGGGCGTGGCCTCCCGGTCTTCCGGTGTGAGCATACGATGTGTCGCATCAAAGAGCTGCGCTCGATGCTGCTGCTGATCATGGCCTTGTTAATCTCCTAGGCAAATCGCTAAGGCAAGACGATGATCTTGATCGGTCGCCGATCGTGCAGATTTTTGGTTTACCCATTGGGTCACCCTCTAATGGCTTCCACGTATGAGAGGCACACCGATGGGCACAAACACAGGGCGCAGTCGCTTCCGTGTACCAGCGAGAAATTAGGATCGGGATTAACGAGCGAGTTAGTAGATAGAATGTGAGTAACAAACTGTAACAAACTGTAACAAACTTTACGTGACTTTGGGATAAGGAATTTTTGTTGAGATGTTGTGTGTGTGAAGATGACGGGTAGCAGCACGCGCGTTAATGGAGGAATTTTGAATTCTTGTTTAGATAAAGGCAGGTTGTTAGCCGGATAAAGTTTGTTAGCTGTAGTAACAAACTTGGAAAAAAAACTTGGTGAGACGCATTTGTTTGTAATTGGCTGTTAGCGGATGGCATTGGTGGGTAGGGCAAAATCGAAAACTAAAAATCTGACAACGGACACCGCTTTCGCTTTAATAGTAAAGAAGATTGAGACAAAGTTGTTGCCCCCATTTCAAAAAATAAATAAAATCAAAGCCTTAATGTGCTTCTTCAAGGTCTAGTGGTAAGCCCTAACTCCTCAACTTGCACTAATCAAGCCATTTAAAACCAAAAATATTTACAAAACGCAGCTAAACAAAGGGGAAACAAGTATTGTTCATCTGCTGCCGACCAGACTTATTTGTTTCACCGGCCAATCAAAAGGTGATTTGGCTTTGGATGAAGGGTACACGGCAGAGAAGCTGCTGCTGTTACTGTTACAATTGCTGCTCCCTGGACCCTGTCGGCACGGCGGCATACTCGACGTCGACGTGATCGCCCCCTTGGGCAACGTCATCGGCGACCCACCTCCATTGTCGCCGCTCTTGAGCAGGAGGGCGTCGACCTTGGCGTACTCCTCGCGCTCGAGGCGGATCTCCTTGAGCATGGCGGCCACGTCCTTCATCGTCGGCCGCTCGTCAGGCATCGGGCTGACGCAGAGCAACGCCACACCCATGACATGCGGCATCTCCTCCACCTCTGTGTCGGACCGGCCGCGGAGCGCCGGATCCAGCACGCCGGCGAGCCTGCCCTTGTGCTGCCGCACCCAGTCCACCACGTGCAGCCCGTCTGGGATGGTCGGGTCAATCGGCTGCTTCCCCGTAAGCACCTCTAGCACCACCACGCCGTAGCTGTACACGTCGTTCTTGGCAGTGATCTTCAGCATGTACCCATACTCTGCATGTATATTCCAAGATCAAAATGTTCCATTATCGATCAGTATGCATGCTAACGTTTTTCATGGATCAAGCTAAGCTTAATTTCAGATTAATAATTCTACATGGAGCGATGTACAGCCGTAGGAGCCGGCGACGGTGTTGGATGATCTGCCGAAGTCAGCACCGTCGTCGACGAGCATGGCGAGGTCGAAGTCGGCGATGTAGGCCTCGAAGTCAAGTCCAATAAGAATATTGTTTGCCTTGATGTCGCGGTGGTGGACGATCGGCGGCGAGCAGCCGTGGTGGAGGTACGCGAGGCCCTGCGCCAACCCCAGCACAATCCGGTACCGAACGTCCCACTCCAGCTGCGTGCCCCCTCCACCACCATTGCTGCGCTCGTGGAGCACAGCCCCGAGGCTGCCATTGGCCATGTAGTCGTACATGAGCAGCCGGGTGCTCCGGTTCCAGCAGCAGCCCAGGAAGCGCACAATGTTCTTGTGCCGGATGCAGCCCAGAGTGCGCACCTCCGCCGAGAACGAGTCCCGGCCGGCATCCTTGGACGCCGCCGCGGCGATGGTCGCAGGCCAGAGCTTCTTCACGGCGATGGTCTCGCCGGAGTCAAGGCTCACGCGGTACACCACGCCGGAGACGCCCTTGCCGATGATGTTGGCGTCCACCATGCTGCGCACCACCTGGTCCACCGAAAAGCTCACCTTTTGGAACGGCGTGAACTGCCACGGCCACCCTAGCTCCCTGCCGCCGCTGGCCTCCGAGTCGCTGCTCCCGCCCCCGCCCCCGTCGCCCCCTTTGTTAGCCGTAATTTGCTGTAATTTGTTAGCCGGATAGAGTTTGAATTCTTGTTTTTTTTTTGAGAATAGTTTGAATTCTTGTTAAGATAAAGCCACCCCGAGAACCAACCTGAGGTTGGGTGGTTAGGAGGGTGGTTGTACCCCCAGCCCACCAGAGTTCAAACCCCAGGTTTGACATCTGCGTGTCTCATAAAGGCGGAATATTCTTTCAGTGGGAGCCGACGTTTCCGTCGATAGCGAGGCGCCCATGGTGACTTCGTCAATCTTAAGACCCGATCTGCCGGCTCAGTCTTTCGGAGGTGCTCATAGGGGTAGGGTGTGCGTGTGTGCGTTCATAACGGTGAGTGTATGCGCGTGCTTATGAGCGCTTGCGTTTGTACTGTGTTTCTCAACAAAAAAAACCACTCCGCTAGCTGGATTGAGAAAAAAACTTGGTGGGATGGTATCTCTTTGTAATTTGATGTGGTTATCTTTCCAAACGTTTTATTTATTTATTAGTGGTATTGGTGGATAATTTAGTGTCTGTCTCAGGGCAAAATCGGAATTTAAAAGTGTGACACCGGACACCACTTTTCGCTTTAATAGTAAAGATACTACTATTGCTTTCCACTCGATACGCTCATTCCTTTGTTTACAGCAAACCGGTGAGATTGACAACCTCATCGTAAGTTGGGAGCAAAGTATTTGGTTGTGTTGTGTGTAGGTTCCACGTTGCTACTAGTTGAAGACGCACTAACAAGTGTCGTAAACGGCGCCCTTGTTGGAAGTCACTAGGCTAGCAAGCATCACCTTTTGGAGTTTGGCTTTTTCCTGGATTCGACATACCTTGGTTTCTTATCGAGGGAAAAGCTTGCTGCTGTGCTCATCATACCTTCCTCTTGGGGTTCCCAACTGGACGGTGAAAAACCATCAACACCGTGCCGCATCAAGACTCTTTTCGGGCACCGTTGCCGGGGATTGAAGAAGAAGAAGCTCCCACATCAACTACACTTTCCCACATCAACTTGGCGCCAACAACTCTTTTCTGGCGCCGTTGCCGGGGAAAAAGAAGACTTCTGCAAGGGGAGTTTCACACGCACATCCTTTACTTTGTTTTAGTTTTGCTTTACTTTATTTTTACTTGCATCGTTTTATCAAAACACAAAAAAATTAGTTTCCTTTATAGTTGTTTATTATGTCTAGTTTAGTTGCTACTACTATGTCGCCCGAGGATATGATTTTCACTTTCAAACAAAAGGGTGAAGAAAGTTTCAAAGAAGCTTGGTCTAGAATTTATGATTGGCATGGAAAAACTGAACCGAAAATGACTTTGAGTTTGCTTCTTAGTTGCTTTTACTTTGGACTTGCTCTTCGTTATAGATATGCTTTGGATGCTACAGCAGAAGGAGATTTCCTTCATTGTGATGGAGATCAAGCTTTCAATATTATAAAAAAGTTGATTACAATTTATAGCATGCCAACTTATTTTGATTCCTCTCTTGTGAGCATTTTTAATAGACTTAATACTCTTGAGACTCACACTGCTAGTTTGAATACTTGCTATAGTACTTTGCGTCAGCATTTTGATTATGTACCGACAAATTCTAAACCTTCAAGTTGGTACCTACGGTAAAAATCACCATTAATGGTGAAACTTTTCATGCTCGTTGTGATATTATGTCTGAATTTTGTCTTATGCCAAAGGATGTTTATGAATCTTTGAGTCTTTGGAAACTTTCTGAGGGGGGAGAAGAAATTTTTCTTACTAACAATGCCACTATATTTCCCGTTGGAATAGCTGAAGGAGTGTTTACAAAAGTCCTAGGAAAAATGGTATCTACTGATTATCTTGTTATTGAATGTGTAGGAAAAGGACAAATCACACTTGGAAGGTCTATACTAAAGCTCCTAGGCGCCATCATTGATGTGGGAAAAGGCATCATAAGATTCATCTCTCCACCTTCCAATAATAATGTGTTCCCTAAAGTTAAGAGCAAAGGTAGGAGAGGAAGGCGTAAGGTACTCGTTGACCCTAGTGCTTCATCACTTAATATTACTTGATTCGCACTTTCTGCGCCTAGCTCATAGGCGTTAAAGAAAAGCACTCTTGGGAGATAACCCAATGTTTTTACTTTCAGTACTTTTTCTTTTATTTGAGTCTTGGAAGTTATTACTACTGTAATAACCTCTCCTTATCATTTTTATTTCATTTTTGTGCCAAGAGAAGCCTCTAATTTGAGTGAGGTAAGATTTGGGGATGTTGCTGTCCTGAAACGGATTTCGGTGCTGCACCGTAAAAATTCGTGAAAATTCTCAGTATATATTTTGGACCTGCTATTTCTTGTGCATATGCCCCAGGTTATATCCAAACTTTCATTAGTTATACACTTTTTTATTTGAGCAATAGAAAACCCTCTACAAATTCATCCTTTGTCAGCTGTTCTGTTTTGACAGATTTCTGCCATTATTTGTGTTGCTGCTCTATCGCTTTCTTTTTTAGTTCTTTTGATCACGGAACTTTTGGGAAAGTTGCTACAATAGTATATGCTTTATATGTGGTGGTTTTGAGTTGAAACCTGAAGCGAAAAGGGTTGATTCATTGCTATGCTTACACTAATGTTGCTAATAGAATTGTGTTTAGTTTTGTATGAAGGAAGTTTTCAAGTGTAGGGATTGGAGAATGATGAGATGAGTTGAAGAATGGACAAAAGCTCAAGCTTGGAGATGCCCATGTCACCCCAATAAATATCCAAGAAGTACAAGCGTCAAAGCTTGGGGATGCCCCCGAGGCACCCCTTCTTCATCGGCAAAAATCAGGTCACCTTTCAACACACTATATTTTTATTGCTTCATGCATTATGCGTTTTTCTTGGAGCGTCAGTTGTCTTTAGTTTTGTTTGCTGCAATAAATGGTTGGACCCCAACAAATTTCTTTTGGAGAAGTTGCCTTGCTTTTCATTTGCCAAGAACATTCCGTTTTTCAATCTTATCGTTTCAACGAGTGTTCTCTTTTTCTAGAACTGCATTTAGCTTTTATTTTTCGCCTTGATTTTTGTTCAGATCTTGTTATATCTTTGCATCAAGGTGTATTTTGACCTCTGGTCCATGTTGGTTTTCATCAAAAGAGTTGTTTCAAAAAGGTTCGAATGGTGTTGGAAAAGAGAAAAAGCTTTATGCAAAAAAGTGGTACAAAAAGGAGCTTGTGTAGACTGCGACCTAGGCTTTTGCATGTCGTGCTTGATGTCTTTTTGATAGTATGCTTAGTGGTTTTTCTGTAGCATGACTTGTCTCAAATGACTGAGATTGCTTATTGAGCCTTCGAAAAAAATCATGCGTTGTTTTAATTATTGGGAAGCATTATGTTGGTCTTCTCCTTTGATGCTTTATTTGGGTTGACTTGGCGCATGCTCACACATGTTTGACTCATACAAAGTCGCCATAAGCCTCTATGATCATTTAGTTTTTGACTTTTGATGCCATCTTATGCTTCTTTTAATGTCGCTTTATCGTTTTGCATGATTATGGCCGTTATTGCTCTCTTAGTTGGTCGCTCCCAGTCTTTTGCTAGCCCTCATTTTGTACTGAGTATGAGCTCTACTCGTGCATCCAACTCCTAAAAACCAAATTTGCCATTGTGTCCACTATAAATTCCTATGCATGGTATTTGTAAGCCATTCCAAGTAAATTTTCATGTGCTACCTTTCAAAACTTTCAACTACTTCTCATTTTGTGCCACTGTTTTTAGCTCATGGGGACGTAGTGGTCAGAATTGCTATCTTCCATATTAAATTAAGTACCCCTCGACTAGGCAGCTTTATCTGCTTGTCATTAATTTTGCAAGGGAGCTGGTCAGACCATTGCAATCTAATTCTAAAAAAGAAAAAAAGGCACTCCTCCATGGTATGTGAATGTTGGTGGGCACCCGATGGAATCGGTTAGCCATGGTTTGAGAAAGAAAAAAGGTGGGGAGGAGTGCCAAAGCTTTATAAAAGAGCACCAATGTGCCAAATTTTCAAAGAACTCGGAACCGCTCTCACTTGTTTATTATGGAAGATAGTAAGACCCCATTGCCAGTCGTTGACATGAAACAACCACCTCTCAAAACCCAATTTTTATCTCTGTTTTACAAATGAAAAGCTCTAGCACATGTTTAATCACTGCTTCCCTCCGCGAAGGGCCTTTCTTTTACTTTTATGTTGAGTCTCCACCTTCTACCTTTATGCACCGTCTAAGACAGCATAGTTGTCACTCTGAGTATAATGTGCATTGTCCCAAAGTTTCATTGATTGATTCATGATTCCGGTTTCACTTGTTCTTAAATTATTTGTATCTAGTCACCCTCTTAAACTTGAAGGTGTCCTATGCATTTATGTTTTGCTCTCTCATGAAGGACAAGTTGAAAACCATTTGTATGTTTTTCCATATGATTTGAACACACGTTTGACTTTCATTGTTTCATTTTCATGATCTTTCGTTTGTGTTCTTTTTCATGTTATAACATGGTCGCTAAGTGTCTTCTATCAGGATTATATCTTTCATGCCCATGTTTTAAGTTCTTTTGATCCCAGCGCACAACGCTTACATAGATGATCAAGATTGTGTAGGTGCATGTCACCTCAAAAATTATTTCTTTTGTTATCACTTACCTACTTGAGGACGAGCAGGAGTTAAGCTTGGGGATGCTGATACGTCTCAAACGTATCTATAATTTTTGATGCTCCATGCTTGTTTTCACACTATTTGCTTAGTGTTTCATTACACTTCGTGGCGTTTTTATGCATTTTCTGGAACTTTCCTATTAACGAGATGCCACAGTGCCAGTTCCCTGTTTTCTGCTGTTTTTGTGTTTCAGAAAAGTTACACAGGAAATATTCTCGGAATTGGACAAAACAAAAGCCGAACATCCAGAAATTTACCGAAGCTTCCAGAGAACCGAAGAGGAGACGGAACGGAGCCAGGAGGTGGTCTCACCACCAGGGGGCGCGGCCCAGGGCCTGGCTGCGCCGCCCTATGGTGAGCCCCACTTGGCCCACTTCTGACGCTGCCCCTTTGCCTATAAAGACCCCCCAACGGGAAAAACCTAAAGACCCGATCACTTTTCCAGAAACACATCGCAATCCGCCACCGTCATCGACCCGAGATCGGGAGGGTCCAGAAGCTCTTCCTGGCACCCTGCCGGAGAGGGGAATCGCCACCGGAGGTCTTCTTCATTGCCATGCTTGCCTCCGGCATGATGAGTGAGTAGTCTACCTTGGACTATGGGTCCATAGTAGTAGCTAGATGTTGTCTTCTCCACCATGTGCTTCATGTTTAGATACTAGTGATGAATATTGGTGTTATGATTGAGTTGATGTGCTGAATATTATCTTATGTTATCTCTATGTTGTTTATGATCTTGCATGCTCTCCATTGTTAGTAGCTATCTTGGCCGAGTAGATACTAGTGACTCTAAGAGGGGGTATTTATGCTCGATAGTTGGGTCATGGCTCTATTTAATCTGGGGGAGTGACAGAAACCTCTAAGGTTGTAGATGTGCTGTTGCCACTAGGGAGAAAACAACATTCTTATGCCCAAGGGCATATGCTTTGTTTACATTACACACTTTGCTTAATGCAGTTATCTGTTATTCGCAACTTAATACTTGTGGGGTTCTCGGATTGATTCCCCGTGGGTGGATTATTAGTCACTAGCACAAAACCAGTGCGTTGCTACGGGTTAAATTATGTGACAAAAAAAATACTTATTTTAAAATATTTTTAGTTGCCTTAAGATTTCAAAATTGCAAGTATATTTATAATTGATAATAGTATATATATGAAGGAAATACATAACTATTTATTCGGATTTACCAAAGTTGATAGCACAAAGAACAATTAATCAAAATTGATAGCACAGATAACAACATAAATTAGGTTAATAATTAAAGATTTTAAGATTTTGACAAGAAAATATCTAAAGTTTAGAGCGAGCTGCAACCTTATCAGTTTGTTTTTTTGCTTCTATATGAAGCCACCGTGAATCTGTGATATAGGTGCTAGGCATTGCCGCCCATTGTCTCCTACTTGTGATGTTGTTCCGCTGTAAATTGGCTATCTCGCAATCTACCATGTTTGTCATTCTGATTGTTGACCACCGTTCTGCATTTGCTATCGCCCGATCTAGGAGGTTGTTCTGGAGATTCTGAAAGAGGGAACACACATTGCTTCAGGTACAGTGTGGCTCTGAGCAGAGATGCATCGTGCTGTTCATGGCGCCCACTCCAAAGCGAGCCTCTTTCTCGTCCGCCCCTCTCCGCAACAAGCTCCTCCGCCTCCACTCCCTGCTCCCCTTACAGGTCCTCTTCTGTTCTGCTCTAGGGAGATAGCGGCGCCGGATCTTGGCATGGAGGAGCGCGGCCTGATCCCGAGCAGGACGGCAAGGTGGCTTTGATGCGGATGGTCAGCGAGGGTTTGCAGGAACTGCGGGTGGCTCGATGTCTAAGATAGCTTGGGCTACATTCCTGACTCGAGAAGATGGACTTGCTGTCAGAGATGAGGAGGAGCTTGGGCCTGAACTTCCCATCCTCGGCCAAAGCACCATGCCCGTGTGCAGGGGAGATGAGCTGCCGCCGGACCGTGGGGATGCAGGCAAAATATCTGCACCCACTCTACGACTCGCGCCTGTTGCAGCGGCCGCACCGCCGCAGTACTAAAGCGACGCACTAAATCGCATATTCCTATTGTCTAGCGCCACATCGAGGAGTGGAAAAATTCCCAAATCGCATCATGCGATGCCGGCTGGAATCCTCCGCCGCCATTGCCTTCCTTCCATCGATTGCCGCCGCTGCCCTTCTCTTGCTGGCAGTAGCCTCCGGCATCCGAACAAGGGCGTTGTGGCTACCACTCTTGCGTCAAGGCCGGCGACGGGAATACGGCGGGGCGCGCATCCTCTTGATCTGGATCACACGCAGCTATGCCGGGGCGGCGGCCATCAACGGAGCGCCGTCACCAAGCGTAGCAGCCGCGTCCGCGAGCCGCCGCACACCACCGGAACTGAGCGCCCCTCCTCCTCATCCGGCGGCCGCGGTCTCTAGAACCCCCATTCCCCCCGTCGATCCTCTCTCCGCCCCGCGCCCGCCCCGCCTAGGGCATCATCGGACTGGATCCCCTGCCAAAGCCGCCATGAAGCCGGAGCCCACCGACGATTCGCCGCTCGCCGCCTGCAAGGTAACCCCGCGCACCTACCTATGCCTTGCCCTTGCACGCCTCGACTTAGATCGACCCTGCAGAGGTGGCGGTGGTGCTGGAGGCCGCACCCTCAGGCCCTTCTCCGCACGAGCCCTGGGGCGTGTCCTCCATATCTCCGATTGGGGAAGGCCGCTGGGGGAGAGGAATAAACCTACGTCAGTGTGGTCAGCGGCGCGGAGGAGTCCGGAGCGGAGGCTGGGAACAAACAGATAGAAATCGAATTGAACACGAGCGCAGTCGCGCGATTAAGGCTGGACATCGGTCACGGGCTTTTGGCTCGGCCCGGTCTAGAGCTGGCTTGGCCCGAACTCGGCTCGGGCCGAGATAGTGAAGGACCGAGCCGAGCCCAAAATCCTGGACCGTTGCGGGCCAAAAGCTCGCCCGGCTCGGCTCGGTCCGGCCCGCTGGCTCGCTATATTTTTTTTTGGCCAGCGATGGACATGGGCTCTAGTGAAATTTTAGCCCGTTAGTGCAGATCCATTGGAGCAGTAGGGTTCGGCTTCTGTCTAGGCCAACGCGACCACGCCCCAGATCCCATCGCGCCGCCACTGTCTGGGCGACCACTGTCGGGGGGATGACCCCCGGTAGGGTCAAGAGACTAGAAAGACACAAGGTCTATGATTGACTTTATGCCGGGTTATCAAGGAAGGGCCTGGCCGGAATATAAGAGCATCGGCCAGGCCGGCATATAATGTGTATCCCGGCTGATACTTGGATATGCCGGTATAGCCGGAATACTAGTATAGGTGTGCCGGCATATACTCAGATATGCCGGCCTGACCATTTTGTGTGTTGTGCAGGAGCAGGGGAGGCCGGATTACCCGACCCTCGTAGGTCGTTGGTCCGGCATATAAGTCCTGGGTATGGCCAACGGTCATATCCGGGATACTTAAGTCAACCAAGGTGTCACATCCCTACAATCAAGGAAGAAAACATCCAAGCATGGTAGCAGAGTAAGATGGCAGGGTGCACAGTGGAGGTTACCTACCCTCACTGTGCACAAGTACGAGCTTACCGCACAGAGGTAAGGCCACAGTTCAAGAGGTACAAGGTACAGGGATATGGCGTCCCATCGAGAGCAATCAGGGGCGAAGTCAAGGGTCTCTGCCATCGCCACCAGCTCCTGTTTGGAGTGTAGCCCTTGTCTTGTGGTCTTGTATGACCGTTGTAACCCTGGCCACCACTATATAAGGTGGCATAGGGAGCCCTGGTAAAGGGTTGGTCGTTGGAAGGTTGAAAGGTGGTTCACTGCAAGAAGGTTGGAAGGTTGGTTCACTGCAAGAAGGTTGGAAGGTAGAAGGTAGATTGATCACTCTGTACTCCTACACTTAGCAGTTCATCTTCCTTCTCTAGCAGAGAGCTTGGAGGCACCATTGTGGTGTACTACATCGACCCATATATACAATCAGTAGAGCAGGAGTAGGGGTGTTATCTCCTTACGAGAGCCCCGAACCTGGGTAGATCAGTGTCTCTTTCTGTCGTGCTTTTTAGCTCGTTCCCCTCTCCCGAATCCTCCAGCATCTAGTTCGGCCCCCATTTAAGCCATCCTATGGCATATGTTGTTTCACCACGACGACATTTGGCGCCCACCGTGGGGCATCAGATCGATATGCTGGGCGGAGTGTTCATTCGGACGGGGTCTGTGATAGCAGCTTCGGGAGTGCGCGTGGTCTCTGGCCTCGTCCAGAGGCTAGGCTCGCTCAGTTTCGTCAGTGACAACGCCGGTTGTCTCGGTGGCCGGCCGTTCCCCAGGGATGGCCGGATTATGTCTTTCGGTTCCCACGAGGTGTACGTGGGGACTGAGAGAATTTGCAGGAAGGAGGTGCTGGTGGCGTCGGATCCTCCGTCACATCGGCTGGCTCACGCTGGGCGTAGCGCTCGCTCCGTAGAGCCGGCTGAGGTGATGATGGCCGGCACATCCGTGCCGCCAGCGGAAGATGCCGACAAAGCAGCAGCGGCCGGAGCTTCTCCTCCGGAGCCGCCGAAGGTCAAGAGGTCGGCGCGTCCTCCGTTGGAGCGTGCGGAGAACCTGGCCGGCATTTCCGGTGTGCCGGCTAGGGGTGAGGTTCTTCTTCCCATCATCGACGGGGATCTTCTTCATCTGCTCAGGGGCTCGACATCAGCAACGCCTCCGAGCATAGCAGGTCTTCTTCAACTCCCGGGCTGACCTCAACTCGCCCGGGCCAGCATACGGCTGTCCCAGATCTACATCGGCATCTCCGGGCCGGCACTCGGCTTCCTCTGGTCAGCATATCCTGCGTCCCGGCCAGCATATCCTGTGTCCCGGCCAGCATATCCTGTGTCCTGGCCAGCATATCCTGCGTTCTGGCCAGCATATCCTGTGTCCTGGCCAGCATATCTTATGTCCCGGCCGGCACATTCTATGTTAGTCGTACCAGGGGACTGTTCAGCCTTCGCCTCGAGCATCTGCTAGTGCATCAAGCTTCTTCAACGGTGCAAGTAAGTATTTATGCTGGTTTACTCCATATCATGGTCAGCTTATCTGAAAATCAGTGTCTCCTTGATACAAAACTAGCTCGGGGGCTAGGCTAAAGCCCTGCAAGTTGCTTTTTAAGTACTGTTTCAGTATATATTAGTTTGCATGCTAGCATATCAGCTTTCCAGTTTCCTCCTGTATGTCTGTTTATATGCCAAATTGCTACATATGCCTGCTACAGATAGTATCCTTAGTATCAGTTCTATGTATACAGTCTTATGCAAAGTTTTATCTGGGCATGTTATATGCCGGTTTTATATGCCAACAGCAAGATGTTATGTCGAGTTATATGTCTTTGTATGTGCCAATCTTTATATCTGCTACAATGCTAGGTTCAGTATGCCAAGTTTGCTTATATGCCAGTTGCAGTATGTCTACATTTATATGCCGGCACATGAGTGCCTAATCTTTCCTATGAGTTGCCAAGTTAGCTTATATGTCAATCTCAGTCTATATGCCAAGTGCTTTATTTCAAGAGTTATGTACCGAATGATATGGGCTATATGCCAAACTCCATATGCTAGATTGCAAATATGCCAAATACTATGACCATCGCTATGTCTTTTAGAATGACTACAGAACAGGTTGGATATTTCATCATATATACCGGCATATCATGGCAAAGAGCAAAATGTCAGTATGCCAACATATCATGGCAAGAGCAAAATCTCAGTATGTCGACATATCATGGCATCGACCAAAATCCCCAATCACCGTTTATTTCGGTTTGCCAGCATATCAAGGCATCTATCAATAACTCATATCGTCGTTTATTTCGGCATGCCAGCATATCACGGCATTCTATAATCCTTTCAGTTATCACCAATTCTGGCACAGTAATATATCGAGACATCGATCTCAAAGCTAACAAGCATCATATCTCTTATCATATCCGGTTTCATAGAGTATCCCGGTTTAGCATATTAACATGTCTTATCATTTTTTGCATACTAACAAGTGCCCAGCGATGGCACAGCCCAAGAGGCATATCAGTATACCGGCATTGTCAAAGCAGACAATGTCGATGAGACATAGCCTGAGAGGCAAAGTGTCGATATAAAGCCCAAAGAGGCAAATAGCTCAAAAGGCAAAAACAGCCCGAGAGGCATATCAGTATACCGGCATTGTCAAAGCAGACAATGTCGATGAGACATAGCCCGAGAGGCAAAGTGTCGATATAAAGCCCAAGAGGCAAAGTAGCCCAAGAGGCAAAGCAGCCCAAGAGGCATATCAATATACCAGCATTGTCAAAGCAGACAATGTCGATGAGACATAGCCTGAGAGGCAAAGTGTCGATATAAAGCCCAAGAGGCAAAGTAGCCCGAGAGGCAAAAGTAGCCCAAGAGGCAGAGCAGCCCAAGAGGCAAATAGCTCAAGAGGTAAAGTATCGATATGGCCAAAGAAGGCAAAGCAGTATGCCGGCATTGTCGAAGTAGACGATGTCGATGAGACATAGCCCAAGAGGCAAAGTGTCGATATAGCCAAAGAAGGCACAATAGTATTTTGAGATAGCCCGCGAAGGCTAGCATATCACGTATATGAGTATATGTCAAACGGGAGATTGCCTATGATGGCATGAGATAGAATCAGGCCTATGCAGGCCAGCATATCAGTTTTTTGTGAATATGTGAGTTTGGGACTTTGGTATATTTCTTGTTGAAGCCTGTGCGCGACTCTACGAGTCCCCCACACTATCAGAAGATGACTTATGGAGTCTATATGGCGGCCAAGAAGCTCAAGCATTACTTCCAAGAGCATCCAATCCGGGTAGTGGCCGAGGCCCCTATCTCGGAAATTATAGGCAACAAAGATGCCAGCGGCCGGATAGCAAAGTGGGCAATAGAGCTTTCACCATATACACCGCAGTACGATAAGAGGGATACAATCAAGTCCCAGGTCTTGGCGGATTTCTTTATTGACTGGGCCGAGATACAGTATGAGCCACCATTGCCAGATGCCAATTATTGGAGGATGCATTTCGATGGGTCCAAAACAATCCATGGCTTGGGTGCCGGCATAGTTCTCAGTTCACCAAAGAATGACCAGCTGAGATACGTCCTGCAGATTCACTTTGCAGCATCAAATAATGTGGCGGAATATGAGGCACTTGTGCATGGCCTGAAGGTGTCTAAGGACATAGGAATTCGCCGGATTATGTGCTTCGGGGATTCTGACTTAGTGATTCAGCAGTGTTCCGGCATATGGGACGCGCATGATGCTAACATGGCATCATACCGTTTCCTAGTGCAGCAGTTAAGTGGTTACTTTGAAGGTTGTGAGTTCCGGCACGTTCTCCGGGCTCAGAACGATGCAGCCGATGCATTATCCAAGCTGGGGTCTTCCCGAGATTCAATCCCGCCCGGCATTTCGCTGGAGCATCTGAGGAAGCCATCGATCAAACCCTCGCCGGAGTCATCCTCCATTTATGTCCCGCCAGGTCCAGACGAAGCAGTTCCAATGGAGATAGATGCCGGAGCCAGGACGGATAACCCGGGGACTGTTTCCTCAGTCCCGGGGACTGGGCCGGCATATGCTGTTAGTACAGTATTCCGGAGCAAAACTAAAGGCAAGGGTAAAATGTGCCAAGAGGTTGTGCCGGTATACCCGGGGACTGCTCCGGCATACCCGGGGACTGATTCTTCAGTCCCGGGGACTTCGCAGCCCATGGAGATCGATTATGTGTCGGTCGAAATGATGGAAATAGATCAGGCAGTGTTCACTGTCAGGGAAGTGCCCTCATGGGCACGTCCTATCATGAACTTCATGGTGGATGGTCAAGTGCCGGCGGATGAAACCGAGGCCCGCCGGGTTATAAGGAGATCCAAAGCGTATACCATCATCAACAAAGAAATATACAAGAGAAGTACCACCGGGGTATTGCAGAGATGTGTCGAAGCTGCGGAGGGTCTGGAGATGCTCCGGGAAATTCACCAGGGGGAGTGTGGTCACCATGCTTCGTCCAGGGCATTGGTGGCAAAGGTATTCCGGCATGGCTTCTATTGGCCAACGGCACTGCAAGAGGCAGAAAACTTGGTCCGGAAATGTAATGGGTGTCAAAGATATGCCCACCAGATTCATCAGCCGGCAGCTGCCCTGAAAACTATCCCAATAACCTGGCCCTTTGCTGTTTGGGGCCTGGATATGGTCGGGGCTTTTAAGCCGGCCAGAGGGAAAATGACCCATATCCTGGTCATGGTGGACAAGTTCACCAAGTGGATTGAAGTGAAGCCCATAAGCAAGTGTGATGGTCACACAGCAGTGAAATTCTTAAAGGATATAATCTTGAGATATGGTGTTCCTCATAGCATCATCACTGACAATGGGTCAAACTTTGCCCAAGGGCCATTTGCCAGATTTTGTGAGGAGGTGGGAATCCGGCTGGACGTTGCGTCGGTTGCCCACCCTTGTGCCAATGGCCAAGTAGAGAGATCGAATGGGCTAGTATTATCCGGCATAAAACCCCGGCTGATAGAGCCCCTGGAGAAAACTCCGGGATGTTGGCTAGATGAGCTGCCAGCAGTGCTATGGAGTTTAAGAACTACTCCGAATAGATCAACAGGCTACACACCATTTTTCCTGGTGTATGGAGCAGAAGCTGTGCTTCCAACAGATGTAATACATGATGCACCAAGAATAGTGCTATATACTGAGGAAGAGGCTAAAGAAGCCAGAGAAAATGATGTTGATCTGCTAGAGGAAGCAAGGGAAATAACTCTGTCAAGAACAGCAGTATATCAGCAGAACCTCAGACGCTATCATGCGCAGAAGGTAAATCCAAGGAGATTTCAAGAGGGAGATCTAGTACTCCGGCTAAAGCAAGGAACAGAAGGCCGGCATAAGTTAACTCCTCCATGGGAGGGGCCATTCATTGTGAGCAGAGCTCTGCACAATGATGCCTATTATCTTATAGATGCGCAGGACCCCAAGAAGAATAAGGCGGACAGGTCCGGAGAAGAAACCAAGAGGCCATGGAACATAGCTCTACTGCGCCCCTTTTACTCCTGAGCAACACAATGTATGTATTTCCATATTTTCCTTTGTATGCCAGCGTGTTGTGCCGGCACAAGACTAATGAATGAAATACCGGCATCCCGAAGAAGCCGGGTAACTAGCTCCGAGGTATATTTGTTGTTTATTTACAGTTTTTTGTTATATGCCGGCTGGCTTTATTTGAATGTTTCCTATGTCGGCCTAGTAATGTGTCGACACCAAAGGCCACTCTTCGACTCAGCTGCTGTCCGAAACCCGGCTTCATGGCTAGCAAGAGTAGATGCCGGAGATTGTCTACACATGGAAAACGGCTAAGGAAATACAAAGCAAGCGAACCGACATTTTCGTTAAAGCTAAAGTTAAAATTTAAAGTGTCGGATGATTTGAAGTCTAAGTCTCAAAGTTAAAGTACTGTATGTTCGAGGAAGCAACCTTGAGACTCATACGTCAAAAGCCAATTAAGGTAGACAAGTAGCCAAGGTTGTGAAATTGAGGAAACAGGAAAACAACTCGGTGACTTAGCCAAAAGATGATCCGGCATTAGTAACAAGCAAACCAAGATAAAACTTGTTCAGATAGCAAACCAAAGGAAATTAAACGTATATCTTACAACTGCACCCGACATACCGGGGATCTGATAAAGCTTAAAGTGTTTTTGATGCAAAGATTCAAGGGGCAGACGCGGGGCCGCCAGCAGGTGGAGCAGTAGCAGTCGAAGTGGCGGCTTCAGGTGTGCCGGACCCAGCAGATGGAATGGAGCCATCACCTCCGCCCGGGGCAGATGCCTGTTCCGGAGCTTCAGTGTCGGCTTCCTCAGCTTCACCTTCATCTTGGCTGGAGTCGGAACCCTCAGCAGCAGCAGATGTCCCGGCATCGTCATTCTTCTCCGGCTCGCGGATGTCCCGGACGAATTTGTCGGTGTCGGCATAGTCCACATAACTATGGGCCAACTCCTTGCGGCGACGGATATGATCCGGATCCGTGGTCCAGATGGCTCCTTCGCGCACGGTGCGCAAAGTCTCCAAGTCTGCCTTTTCATACCAAGACAAGAAGTAGCTGAGGGCTTCGTCAGCTCCAACCCTCGCGCCGGAATCTCGCCACTCCCGGAGGCGGACCTTGGCAAGCTGCAGGTCGTTGCCGAGGTCAACCGGGTCAGTGGGAGTCCTTTGTCCCGGCCAGAGGGCAGAGAATGCCTCCTGGGCGCCATAGAACAGCTCTTCAGTGTAAAGGGTCATGGCCTCCTTCCGGGACTGCAGGGCCAGCAGCTGCTCCGACATGTCCCAGTTGGGCGAGTCAACCGGAACACCCCGGTTTTCTCGGTCCAACTGCAAAGCCCTCTCAACGTCAGCGACGGAAGCGGGAAACATGCCTGCAGAATAGAAACAATGTTAGCAAAAGGAAAATATGTCGGCATAGATGCTATGCCGAAAAAGATTACACTATGTCGGAAAGGATAAAAGGGGAAAGGATTTGAAGCTTACGGGCAAGGTCGGCATTCAGCTGTGCAACTGTAACCTCCCATTTGGTGGCCTGCTCCTTCAGGCTATCCAGTTCAGCGTGGGCATTGGAGGCATCAGTCTCGGAGGTAACAAGCAGGGTCTGGGTTTTCTTCAGTAGGCCCTCCCTCTGTTCCTTTTCGTCCAGCAGCTCGGTGATCCGGCCCTTCAACTGCTCAACCTCGGCCTTGTGACCGGCATCCCGGTTGTCCAGTTGCTTGGCCACATCCACCGAGGACACACAGTCCTGGTGGCGTGCCTCCAGAGCAGCCTTCTCATCTGCAAAGATTTCAAGTTAAAAGGATTTGAAGAAAGAAAACAGTGACAAAGAGTAAAGGATTTGAAGTATAAAGTAGCTATCCGGGTAACAGCAGGATCCGGCATACCAGTAAGCTCTTTCACCCTCTTGAGAAGCTCGGTGACTTGCGCTTCGGCACCAGCTGAAGAATATCGGCACAAGGTTACGTGTCGGCAAGAGTAAGCATTGCAAAGTAAAGAGAGGAAAGATATCCGGCATACAGCAGTATGTCGGCAAAGATTACCTTTCTGGGACAGCTCCTGCTGAAGCTTGCTGTGTGCGTCAGATAGCTTCCGGTGCTCGCACACCAACTCATGGAACATGTCGGCCCGGGTGTTGTTCATGCGCTGCAAAAATGCCGGGATTTGAAATGTCAGCAGAGAAATTTGACATGATAATTAAAGTGAAGATTTTATCAAGTGATCATTCTTTTAAAGACCCGGCACAGGTGCTGCGCACCTATCCCGGCTCTCGGTGACTAGGATTTGAAGCTCGAATCGAGCTTATATCCCGGTCAAGAGGATTTGAAAGATAATAGAGATGTGAAATTGTTAAAGACCCGGCACAGGTGCTGCGCACCTATCCCGGCTCTCGGTGACTAGGATTTGAAGCTCGGATCGAGCTCATATGTCGGCAGTTAATTCAAAAGAAGTTAGCTAAAGGACTATGAGAAAATCCCGGATGTCCATATCCCGGACAGCCGACATTTTTGGGGACTGGGGATATGTGTGTAAATAGAGAGGACTTACGTTGGTGGCATCGGCCAACTTGTGAAGTCTTTGCTGGAGGCTGAGGAGCTCGCTGGCGATCGGTATGGGCTTCGCTGCCAGGAAGTCGCTTGGGTCGCCACTGGTCTTGGCTTCGGCCAGCTTCTTGCTCCTTGAGTCCGCAGTGTCCATGTTGCTGGCGTCGTTCCATTTGATGCACTGCTCCTTAAGAGAGCCGAGGCTCTGATCACTTTTCGTCGCAAGAGGGACGAGGCCCTCGAGTTCTGGGGTGTCGAAGAAGCTGGTCCGGTACCCCGGCCGGGCTGCTGCCCTGCCAAGATGCAGGGCCAGAGCAGAGCTGGTCCGGGACGCTGCCTTAGGAGGAGCAGTTGCGGCAGATGGTGTGCCGGACTTGGCCGGCTGAATCTTCAACGTGCCGGTCTGGGCCGGTGCAGTGGTCTTGGCCCGGGCAGTGGACTTGGCCGGTGCAGTGGTCTTGGCCGGTGCAGTGGTCTTGGCCGGTGCTGGGGTCTTGTCAGCTGAAGGAGTCTCGGGTGCGGGCTGTTCCGGCGCGGCCGGTGCTTCTTGGCCAGCAGAGGCAGGATCCGGGATAGTCCGGACTTCCGGCACTAAAGGGCCTTTACCCTTGATGTCTGCTCCGGCGTTTTCAGTTGTGCCGGCGTCGCCGGTGGGCGCGCCGGAGTCTGGTGCTTCTTGGTGGGCTCCTGTGTCCATGTGGACATCAGGAGCCGGAGGTTCCTGTTGAGCCCCCGAGTCCATGTGGACGTCGGGGGCAGAGGTATCTTGTTCCGGCGGAGGAACGTCCTTCGCCGGGGAGGTAGTCTTCTCAGGCGCAGGCGAAGATGCCGGCGCCGGGGAGGTCGTGTGGCTGGCAGAGGGAATGTCGGAGGTAGCAGGGGCAGCGGGCTTGGTAACCTTCGGGTCGCCGCTCAAGCCAGAAGCTTGTTCCGGCTCAAGAGGAGCACTGAAAGAGAGAAAACACCAAGTCAGTAATACAAACAAGAGATATGTCGGAGGAAATGCAAAGAAAAGGAAATTTACCCCGAGGCAACAGGCCTCTGTTTCTTCTGTTTGGGCACGCCGACCTTCTACCTTTTCGACCTCTGAGGTATGTCGGACGGGGGCTTCACACCTCGCTTCCGGCCGGCACGTCCGCCGGTGGAAGGAGGTCCCTGGCTCAGAGGGGCGGCGTCGATAACCATATCGTCCGGGATAGCTGAGGACGGCATTGGAAACTCGTAAGCAATAGGTGTTTCTGGAAAGGCGTACGCAAGTGGCATCGGGTCATAGTACAGCAGGATCTCCTCGTCAGAATCAATCTCACCCCGGTCTTGCGTATAATGCCGGGATGAAGAGCCCTTACCCATGGCAGCTGCAGCACGGGTGCTCCTGGGAAGCTTATCCCAATGATCCGGATCTTCAACATCCGCAACGGTGCGGTCCGCCGCGATCTTGATCCGGGAGTTCTCCATGGTTTGGAAGCTGAATTTCTGTATAAACAGCAAAGTCAAGTATTCAGACAAGGAAATATGCCGGTGGAAGAGGTATGTCGGATCAATATGATATGTGTCGGCAAATAGACATGTGTCGGCTTAAGTATCTATGTGCCGGACATGGACTTTATGTATCGGATAAGATGGTTTACCGTTGGGGCGGGCCTATCCCGGCTGTATGGTTCTAGCCCCCAGGCAAAAGTGGCCTGAGAGGACTTGCAGACATCCTTAATCCGGCGCAGAATGTCGGCCGGAGTCAGCTCGTGTGTGGAGTGCCGGGTGGGGTCCATTGGCCCGCTCATCTGGCAGATCTTGTGCGACCGGCGCTGCAGAGGGGAGACGCGCCGGCTTATATAGCAGGCCACCAGGTCTTGAGGAGTAAGACCGGCATCCAGGAGCTCGCCCTTAACCCGGTGAAGCGCATTCACCGGCATCACCGAGTTCTTCGGGTTGTAGGTCCAGTTCGTCATGGCCAAGGGTGGCTCGTCCACAAATGGCGGCAGGTTGAGCAGATCCTCGTCGGTGGTGTTCTTGACGTAGAAGAAGCTTTTCTGCCACTTCTTGCAAGATTCCAGGAGTTCCACCTTGGGGAAGTCCGAGCCCTTTCGGGACATGATGGTGGCCGCGCCGCAGAGGGTCATGGGGCGGTCCTTCTTTTCCTGGGCCGTCTCCGGCGGGTCGTCCTTGCTTCGGGGCGGCTCTTGGACGACTTGCTTCCGCAGTTGGAAGTACTTCGCCCAGCCTTGAGTAAGGGCCTCTATGCCGGCATAGCCCTCGCAAAAAGCAGCGAAGGCGGAGAGGATCATCACGGCATTGGCCGGGATATGATGAGGTTGTAGGTCGTAGGTGTTGAGGAAGTCCCGGAAGAAGTCCGATGCCGGCAGGCCGAAGCCCCGCTCGAAGTGGGCGATGAAGACGACGCGTTCGCCGGGTTCAGGTGCCGGCACAGTTTCTCCCGCTGGTAGCCGGCATGCTACGCCCTCCGGGACTCTCCTGGTGGAGGTGACCCAGGATATGTCGGCCGGAGTAACCTCCGACCCCTCCCAGCCGGAGCGTCCTTGGGCTCGGGCCGAGGTATCTTCCTCAGAGGCCGAGGTAGCCGTCATGCTTGAAGATGCCATCTTAGTGGCCGGGATAAGGCGTGAGAGCCGGAGTCCCGTGATGTTATTCCTATCAAGGCCGGAGAAAAGAGGGAGGTTAGTCTCTCCGGCATACCGCCCTCACCAATGTTAGCAGAGATAAAAAGATCTACCGAGGCAGTTAAAATAGGAAACAAATAAGGGTAAAACTTCTAAGGAAGAACACTCGAGAACGTTGTTAGGCAACGCTAATCGAATCCAAAGAATAACAAGCAGAGGAACTGAAGCGGATCTATGCAAGCGTGGTTACCAATGAGAAGTTATGAAGAAGCATCAAAGAGGAAGAACAGGGGGAGGTCTCACCGGAGCTTGGCCGGCGACGATGGAGCGGCGGTGAGCGTGCAGGAAGAGATCCAATCTCCCTGCAAGGCTGCGGGGAGAAGAGGCGGCGGTGGCGTCGTCGACGATGACGCCGGACGTCGGCAAGCGGAGGCACCGGCGTGCAGGTGGACGACGGCGGCAGCTTCCCTTCTCGATTTCTTGGTCCGGCGGCGAAGCGCAAGGGGCAGAGGATCTGAGGAAGAAGGCACGGTGGCGGGGGTAAAAAGAATAAGTTACCCCCACCCCGTATTTATACCGAGGAGGCCGGTCGTGGGGGTCGTGGGGAGGATAGTGCTCCACTCCCCCGACCGTTTCTGCGGCGAGGCGCCACGTGGCGGCACAGAGTGGGGCGGCGGTTCCTGTAACCGTGCCATGACACAATGATGGCAAGAAGTAACTACTGCACTGTGAACCGTCGCATCGTGGGTGACCGTTCGAGGTGGCAGGGCAGTTACAAGTTTCGATGCAAAGCTGTCAGACATGGCTTCTCGAGGAAGACTCGTCTATATGTCGGATTAACTGCCCGATGTATATGTTCCGTCCGGAATACCCTAGGGACCGGCCGGAATAAGTTTTGGAACAGGAACAGAGGCCGGGATATGTGCAGATGTGCCGGCATATAAATCTGATCGCCGGGGCATAATGAAGAAAGGTATGTTGAACCTGTCAAGGCTCCACAGTTATGACTGGGGAACCTCGGCAGCTTCGGGGACTAGTGTCGGGGGGATGACCCCCGGTAGGGTCAAGAGACTAGAAAGACACAAGGTCTATGATTGACTTTATGCCGGGTTATCAAGGAAGGGCCTGGCCGGAATATAAGAGCATCGGCCAGGCCGGCATATAATGTGTATCCCGGCTGATACTTGGATATGCCGGTATAGCCGGAATACTAGTATAGGTGTGCCGGCATATACTCAGATATGCCGGCCTGACCATTTTGTGTGTTGTGCAGGAGCAGGGGAGGCCGGATTACCCGACCCTCGTAGGTCGTTGGTCCGGCATATAAGTCCTGGGTATGGCCAACGGTCATATCCGGGATACTTAAGTCAACCAAGGTGTCACATCCCTACAATCAAGGAAGAAAACATCCAAGCATGGTAGCAGAGTAAGATGGCAGGGTGCACAGTGGAGGTTACCTACCCTCACTGTGCACAAGTACGAGCTTACCGCACAGAGGTAAGGCCACAGTTCAAGAGCTACAAGGTACAGGGATATGGCGTCCCATCGAGAGCAATCAGGGGCGAAGTCAAGGGTCTCTGCCATCGCCACCAGCTCCTGTTTGGAGTGTAGCCCTTGTCTTGTGGTCTTGTATGACCGTTGTAACCCTGGCCAACACTATATAAGGTGGCATAGGGAGCCCTGGTAAAGGGTTGGTCGTTGGAAGGTTGGAAGGTGGTTCACTGCAAGAAGGTTGGAAGGTTGGTTCACTGCAAGAAGGTTGGAAGGTAGAAGGTAGATTGATCACTCTGTACTCCTACACTTAGCAGTTCATCTTCCTTCTCTAGCAGAGAGCTTGGAGGCACCATTGTGGTGTACTACATCGACCCATATATACAATCAGTAGAGCAGGAGTAGGGGTGTTATCTCCTTACGAGAGCCCCGAACCTGGGTAGATCAGTGTCTCTTTCTGTCGTGCTTTTTAGCTCGTTCCCCTCTCCCGAATCCTCCAGCATCTAGTTCGGCCCCCATTTAAGCCATCCTATGGCATATGTTGTTTCACCACGACGACAACCACACCATGTCGCCGCCACCGCCGGATCTCGCCGCCGCCCCCCCTAGCCGCTAGGCCCTGCCTCCTCCTAGTCCCCTTCGCCCTTACACCTCCCTGTGGCTGCCCAGCATCACCATTCAGTCGGGTCCAAGAAAACATTCAGAGAAGGCCAGAATATGTACTGTGTAAAACTGAGAAATTTTGAGGTTCTTAAATGTTGATTATTTTCATGGAAATAGATTCACGCATAGTTGAATTGTTATACTGTGAAGTTTCATAAAAATAATTCAATGTTTGCTTGCTCAATTTTGTTGGACAAGTGCTCTTAGAGATAGCTACAGAGTTCATGGCGAGCCAGCTCGAGCTGGACCGAGCTTTAGCAAAGCTCGGGTCGAGCCCAATTTACTGGACCGAAGCCTCAACGAGCCAGCCCGAGCCGAGCCATTTTTTCTCGGGCTAAAAGCCAGCTCGCACCGAGCCCAGCCCGAGCTGGCTCGTGTCCAGCCTTACGCGTGATGGGAGGACTCCGATTACGGGCGGTTTTTTTAGTGATCCAGGATGGTTATTTTGACGGACGAAACTTTCACTCGGTTTTTTTACCTACCACGGTTTTCGGACTATCGCGTCCTCAAGCCGTATTATTAGTTTAGATAGATGCAGTTGGATGGCGGTCTATGCATATTGTTGTAATGCCCAGAGTAAATCTCATAGTGATCCTCGCGACATATCACGTTATCTTTATTCTATCAATTGCCCAACTGTAATTTGTTTACCCAGCATGTGTTATTTTATCTTATGGAGAGACACCACTAGTGAACCGTGGACCCCGGTCCTATTTCCATTATATTGCTATCACCTGTTTACTTTATTCGGACTGTTTACTTTACTTACATACTACTATTCCTTTCCACTCGATACGCTCATTCCTTTGTTTACAGCAAACCGGTGAGATTGACAACCTCATCGTAAGTTGGGAGCAAAGTATTTGGTTGTGTTGTGTGTAGGTTCCACGTTGCTACTAGTTGAAGACGCACTAACAAGTGTCGTAAACGGCGCCCTTGTTGGAAGTCACTAGGCTAGCAAGCATCACCTTCTGGAGTTTGGCTTTTTCCTAGATTCGACATACCTTGGTTTCTTATTGAGGGAAAAGCTTGCTTCTGTGCTCATCATAACTTCCTCTTGGGGTTCCCAACTGGACGGTGAAAAACCATCAACACCGTGCCGCATCAAGACTCTTTTCTGGCGCCGTTGCTGGGGATTGAAGAAGAAGAAGCTCCCACATCAACTACACTTTCCCACGTCAACTTGGCGCCAGCAGGAACACAATGAACAGGACTAACCCATCTACTATCAGCAATAGGATAAATAATACCAGCATCAAGGAGCTTCAATACCTTATTTCTTACCACTTCCTTCATCTTGGGAATTAAGCAGCATTGATGTTCAACAGCTGGCTTTGCGTCTTCCTCCATGTTAATAGCATGCTGACATAAAGTGGGAGAAATCCCTTTTAAATCATCAAGAGTATATCCCATAGCGCCTCGATGTTTCCTCAATATCTCCAATATCCTTTCTTCTTCCTTTCCTAAAAGCTTAGAACTGATAATAACAGGATATATTTTCTTATCATCTATATAAGTATACTTAAGATTATCAGGTAAAGGTTTTAATTCAAAAACAGGATCTTCCTTAGGTGGCAAAGTGGTACCAAGATCCTCCATAGGTAAATTGTGCTTAATCAATGGTGGTTGACGAAGGAGAATATCGTCAATCTCTTCTCTTTCCTTCCTGAAAATATCACTTTCATGGTCCTCCATGAATTGCTGCAAAGCATTATTAGGAGCAAGAGCAATAGAAGCAAGCTGTTCAACTCGAAAATTTTCATTAGACATTTCATTTTCATCAGAAATCTTAGCATACTTAGAAAAATTAAACTCATAAGATTCTCCATTAAACTTAGTACAAAAATTCTCCTTCTTACAGTCTATCACAGCACCACAAGTATTCAAAAAAGGTCGACCGAAAATAATAGGACAAGTTTTACTAGCTTCCGTACCAAGTACTAGAAAATCAGTAGGATATTTAGTCTTACCGCATAGAACTTCCACATTTCGAACAATACCAAGAGGCCAGATAGTCTCTCTGTTAGCAAGCTGAACAACCACATCAGTCTCCTCTAATTCACAAGGGCCAATCTCATGCATGATTTCTCTGTAAAGCTCTAAAGGAATGGCACTTGAACTTGCACCAATGTCACATAAACCATAATAACAATGATCGCCAATCCTGACAGAGATAACATGAACACTTGTTTTCCTACGCCTACTAGGATGTGAAATAATGTTAGTAGCATCTTCACAAAAGATAATATGTTCATCCCCTACATCTTTAGTAACAAGGTCGTTCACTATAGCTACAGGAGACTTAATAATAATTAACTCATCAGGTTCTGCAGCTTTCTTAGTACTTTTATTAAGCACACTTACCAAAGTAGAATGCTCTTTTACCTTAGCAGGGAAAGGCATCTTCTCGAAATAAGGTTCAGGCAAAATGCTATCAATAGTACAAACTTCAGTAGCTGTAGCAGGAATATGACTAATAGAATCTTTATAAGGTGCATGATATTTGTTCCAATCTTTCTTTGGAACATCAAGATAAGAGGCAAAAGCCTTAAAACAGTTAGGAAGTATCTGAGAATCAAGACCATAAGCAGTGCTAACATTATGAAAGTCATCGGTTCCCATAAAAGTTTTAATGCATTCATAATCATAATTTATACCTGACCTCCTACCTTTGTCGTTCTCCCATCCTTCAACATTTTCTTGAATACGGTCAAGAAGATCCCATTTAGCTTCTCCTTTCATATGAGTAAATGATCCAAAATAGGAAGCATCCAAATAATCCTTGTCATGAAGAGCAAGCCTCCGATAAAAATTATTAATAACAATATTACTAGGGAGCTCATGAATGGGACATTTGAGCATTAGTAACTTCAATCTCCCCCACGCTTGGGCAATACTCTCTCCATCATGAGGCCAAAAGTTATATATTTGATTACGATCTTTACGAATTTCACTTGGAGGATAAAACTTGGAATAAAAGAGAGGTACAATTTCCTCCCAAGCAATAGATGGACCATCTTTCAGCAGTCGATACCACTCCTCAGCTCTGCCTTTTAGTGATAAAGAGAATAGCTTCCTCTTAACTTTGCTTGATGAAATACCTGCACATTTAAACAACTCGCATAATTCATATATAAAGAGTAAGTGATCACCCGGATGGATAGTTCCATCTCCTGAATAGCAGTTATCCATAACACGTTCAACAATTTTCATAGGTATTTTAAAAGGTTCTAATTGAGTAGGTGGTGGTGGTGGTTCATCCACATGTGCAGCAGTGGTAGTAGTGTTCCCGAATAGGAACCCAAATGGAGAACTCTCCATAGCAAAATAAAATAAAAATAAAAGACAAAAATAAAAACAATACTCACAGCGACGGTTACCTTTGCCAAATCCACTCTTCAATAGCGCTTCACTCCCCAGCAACGGCGCCAGAAAATAGTCTTGATGACCCACAAGTATAGGGGGTGTATCGTAGTACTTTCGATAAATAAGAGTGTCGAACCCAACGAGGAGCAGAAGGTGTTGACAAGTGGTTTTGATCATGGATTCACTGTAAATACTAGCAAACGGGTTTTCAGGGGTATTTGGTAATGCAAATAAATAAAGTGCAAGTAAATAAAAGACAGTAATAATAATTGCTGCAAGTGGCCCAATCCTTTCTAGAGCAAAGGACAAGCCGGTTGTGTAACTTATGATGACCAAACATTCTCGATGACACACGGGAGTTTCTGTCAAGTGCTTTCGCTTCATGCTGCTAAATAATCTTTATTGGTTTGATAAGTGTTATGGGGGTGAACCTGTGCTAGTGCACTACCCTTACTAGGATAAATACACACTTGTGATTATACCCCTTGAAGCATCCGCAAATACAAGAAAGTAATTAAGATAAATCTAACCACAACCTTAAACTCTAAGATCCTACGCTTCCTGGTGTAATGGTTTCCCAATGGAGGTTTAGGTTTCTGTCACTCCAGCAACCCCACAATTGGTAGCCAAATACAAAATGCATCTCACTAGGCCCATAAATGGTGAAGTATCATGTAGTCGACGTTCACATGATGTCGTGGGAATTTAGAGACAGTAGCCATGGGGATGGCTTATCGGAGGGGCTCGATGGTGTGCGACGATGGGTCTGGCTCGGGATTGTGCCAACAGAGACACCTCGGTTTACCCAGGTTCAGGGCCCTCCACGCCGGAGGTAACACCCCTAATTCCTGCCTTGCTTTCTATTATCTCGACAGTGGTTACAATGCTCCTCGAGCTGTTCGGTCTAGAGGAAGAAGAAGAAAATGGATCGGATCTCCCTAGGCTAAGGGTCCAGACCCCTTTATATAGGCAGGGGTCTGGTTACAGATTAGGTGGCCGGTTGCCCGGCTGCCGGCTCCTCCATGGCCGCGTCTTCAGCGTCATCCTCTAGCCTGCTCTGACGGTAGCCACTTTATAAAGTTGCTTTCCTCTTTGGACCGGCATCTTGGAGGCATATGCCCTCCCTTTTGCCTCGAATTTTTTCGTGGGGAAGACTCTTGCTCGCTGATTGGTTGAGCCCGGGCGTGGCTTGCGTCACGCCCGTACTTCGTCTCTATCGATCTTGTCGGGGCCAGGCCTCTTTCGGCGAAGCAACCGTTGGAGGGGTCCTATCGTCTTCGCCCGGCTCTGGCTCTCCTCAGTGGAGTTGCCAGCCGGCTGCTGGCGCAGCCGTCCCTTTGGCCAGAGCCGGTCCTCTTGACTTAGCGCCGTGGAGATTCCTAGGATGCCAGCTGGCAGACAGCGCTGCCCTTGGCATATCCCCGAAGTCATCCCCACGACACTAGCCCCTGAAACTGGCAAAGTCTCATGGGTTAGCATGGGGCTTCGGCGGGTTCTATTTCTCGCCGAAGTCGACACGCTTCTGTCGAAGTCCCAGGGTTCTCCGTCTGGCTTGGAAGTCATCGATCTTGAGGTTTAGCCTCATGGAGTTTCACCGGCCGTCTCGGGACGTGCCGGCTCCAGGATTGATTCGGCTGGCGGTTGCCACGCGGCTGCTAGCCGGCATGCGGCCCCTCGAAACTTGTGCTGCTTTGGGTTCTAATCCCACGCTGTGGCCAGCGTAGTGCCGCAGTGCCATGTCCTGTCGCTTGGACTCTTCGGTCTTTGTAATGATTCCAGATAATGTCATGCGGCGGGATGAGGCTTATGTCAGTGACGCGTCCCATCGGAACGCCACGCGTTTGATCTACTCGCATTAAACCGGCTCCACTTCTCATGCCTCGCCATCCTTTAAAGTTTCGGAGCTCTCGAGGGTTTTTCCCCACTCCCGAGCGCCTTCACTCTTCCTCTTCGCCAAGCGGTTCCCTCAGCTTCCCCAGCTCATCCCCTTTGCCTCCATGTCATCGACCAGAGCTTTTGGCGGAGCCAGGGCCAGAGTTCCCAGCGGATCGGGCGGGCGCAAGCGCGGCCACCCGTTCGGAAGTAGGAACAGGGCGAAAGACCCGGCGGCAACACCGCCGGTTCCTCGCAGGCGCGGCCGCCCATTGGGTAGCCGCAACAAGAGAACCTTGGAGGCTCTCGCAGCTGCGGCCGCCGCGGAGTCTGCCGGGGAGGCTTCCGCCGCCGCCGTCACTATGGCCCCTGCAGGGGTGGTTGCCTCAGCCGCCACCAACGTCGCGGCCCCCGTGGGCACCTCCTCCGTCACTGGCCTAGCCGTGACTCCCCTTGAGGCAGCGGCCGCCATCGTCGGTGCCGCGATTTTGATCGGGGCGGCTCCCCCAGGCCTCGCCAGCGCAGGCGTTGGTGGCTCGTCTGGCGCAGCCGCCGCCAAGGTGCGCAGGGCTCGGTGTTCGCCGCCACGGCAGCGGCTCTCCTACGTCTCGAAGCATGGATTCACCATCTTCGTGGTGCATCTGCGGGTCGGGTGCGAGGCGCGCCTGCCACTCCCCGCCAGTTTCGTCGGCACCATGGGGAGGAACCCCCGACAAGCATCATGGTGGAAGAAGGCAGTGGCGACCAGCCCCTGTACCTCATCGAGATCCTTCACAACAAGCAGGGGAAGAGCTACCTCGCTGACGGCTGGATGAGGTTCATCGACGACTACGACTTGAAGTGCGGCTGGTCCCTCATCAGCACTCGTCGCGCTGGGTTGCCCGTCCTCTACGTCCGCGTCGTCGTCACCTCCGGCTACGCCCGCGCCTACTCCCCATGGCTGTGAGCGGCAAGCACCCCCCAAATCTCCCTCCTTGATGATGGCTCCATCAATGGAAGACTCTGGGAGCATAGGGTGGGGGAGTACCTTTTGTCATCTCGGCCCTTAGCATGGCCCTATCTATGTAATCGCCCGCCCGATGTTAAGAACTTTTAATTTCTTGCAAGTCTTGTTTGCCGTGGAAATTTGCTTTGTCCTTGTATGAATGTATTCTATTTGCATCAGATCGTGGTGACAATTTCGCAGCTAGGACTCTTCCTTCGCTAGAACCATCGTTGCGCAGGCCTGTAGGTAGGGGCCAAGATAGCCGCGAACCTAACGAGACGCTCCTAGCGAGCTCTTCCGGCTTCAGCGTGGAGGGAAAGGTGCCTCTGCTGACCGGCTTTGGGGGATGCGAGCTAGCATCGGCTTGAGGAGACAGGAATGAAAGTTACGTCCTGTGCCAGCTTGGGCGAGACCGGAGCCAGCACGCCTCCCCTTTACGAGTCTTCGCGTGCCCCTTGCCATGGCTAGAGTGAACCTCCGAACCACTGGCCTTAGCCCTTTCTTTGCGAGCGCTAGATTTCGATTTCGATGCCCTTTTGCTGGTCATGTCGCAGCGCCCACTAGTCGGACAACCAGCGAGGGACACTAGTGGGAAAAGGCTTATAGATTGATGTTTTACTAGTGGAGCATATTAATAGATATGCGCTACTAGTATTTACTAGTGGCGCATTATCAAATATGCTCCACTGATATATTTTTTACTAGTGGCGCATTCTGTTAAAAATGCGCCACCAATAAGTTTGTGGGACCCACCAGAAGGGTCGTCGACAAATTATCTTGACTTATCAATGGCGCATTTACAATATGCGCCTCGCATATTCGACCCTTTAGTGGCGCATATTGTGCATAATGCGCCACTGATAAGTCTGTGGGACCCACCTGGGCCCCACTGGCCTGACCCCTTCCAGTGTTATGCGTGGCGCATATTGCAATATGCGCCACTGATAAATAAAATGTCAGTGGCGCATATTGCAATATGCGCCACGCATAACAAGTGGTGCCCACGCATATCATGCCTATGACATCAACGCATATCACGCTATCCTATGCCGATGACGAAGCCACCGTCAAGAAAAGATTCTTCGGAAGGATCGAGGAGATCTGGGAGCTCGACTACGCCGGAGAGAAGGTCTTGATGTTCCGTGTCAGATGGGCCAAGAGCGTCCAGAAAGAGGGCCGGTATTTCACCACCATGGTTATACCCGATGCCTCCGCGAAGAACGCCTCCGCACAAAACGAGCCATGGGTACTCGCGAGCCAAGTTGACCAATGCTTCTTCATCACCGACCCGTCAAAGCCAAGCCGTGTTGTCGTGAGGAGGGGGGCAAGAGGAGCATCATCGGAATGGAAGGACCCGCCAACTACCAAGACTTAGAAAAGAACGGCGATCCAAAGATCGAAGAGGAATTCGACAAGTACTTCGACAAGCCGACTACCGCAGGAAGAAGGAAGACCACCCTACCTACTAAAGGTTGTTCGTTCACAAGAAGAAACCTCAACATTCCCGGCCTAAAGTATTCAACCGCGAGGAAGAAGGGCAAGAAGATTGCAAAGAGACGCAACGCAGAATCGAGATCATGACATTTTTTGTGTATGCATGCGTTTACTCGAAACTATATAGCCCATCATAATATTCGTACATGTGTGTATGGATATCGATGTTCGTGTGACACGACGATATATATTCGTGGTTTTTTGAATAAACTAACTATTATGATACTCGCAAATGAAGTGAGAAAAAGATGTGACATGACGATGATGTTTATGTTTTTTTAACTATTACAAACTATTATTTTGAAGTAACTTGTATTTGTTAGAAATTGTGAAAAAACAATTTAAAACTATTACAAACCATTATTTTGAAGTAATTAACTTGTATTTGTTAGAAATTGTGAAAAAACAATTTAAAACTATTACAAACTATTATTTTGAAGTAACTTGTATTTGTTAGAAATTGTGAAAAAACAATTTAAAACTAATACAAACCATTATTTTGAAGTAATTAACTTGTATTTGTTAGAAATTGTGAAAAAGCAATTTTTTAAAAAAGGTGTGAGGGCAGGGTTCGAACCCTGGATCCCCCCCCCCCGCTGGCTGCTGCAGAGAACGCTACCACTGAGCCACTGAACGATTCTTGTCATATGGCACGTGCTCGCACTATTTGACTAAGTGTCAAATTTGCGTGGCTCATATTGCACATAATGCGCCACGCATAGTTGACACTTAGGGAAATAACGCTTCGCCGGCTGTTCTCTCCTATTCCCCCCCATTTCCCCCCGCGCGCGCCTTGCTCTTAGATCTGCCCTAACCCTAGCCCACCGCCGCTGGAAGCCGTCGTTGCTCTGGCACCCTCGCTCCGGCCGCTGCGCCAGGGAGGTGCGGTCCCCAGGAGCTCGAAGCCTGCCGCATTCGTCTGTGCACGGAGAGGGGTGAAGCCAACGGGGTGGACCACGGAGAGGACCGGCGGCGGGGCGAGGAGGAGGAGCCGCACAGCAGCAACAAGGGCAGGCAGAGGAGGCGGTGAGGCCGTCTTCTGGGCGGCAGCAGCAGCCGGCGGCGTTGGCGACGAGGAAGCACCGCCTCTCTGCCGCCATCCAGCGCCTCGACCAGGAGCTGCAGTCGCTCCAGGTACTGCCACCTCTGCTCCTCCTCTCCCGTCCTTGTACCTTCTCCAATGGATGCTTCGATCCGTAGCCCTAGATTTATCACGAATAATGACTAAATCGAGAACATGACTCTGTCAGCTGCAACATTTCCAACGGTTGAAGAAAACGCGATCTGAATCTTGTACAACCCGGGTCTTACATTTAGGATGGATAAGCCTGGGCTGACTCCTATCCCCTAGAATTTTTCTTGAGTGTGCCACCTAAAGAACGGAAAGAAAGTTTCTTCTTTTTGTATGTCCTGTGTGTGTTCTTTGATGGGAGCTTGAACTGAAAGTGCTCGTCCCATCTCTAGCTGATTAGTACCAGGGTATAAATTGAAGCCACAGAGGGGCATTCATATTTTGAAGCAAATGAGTCTTACCTTGATATTCCTAGTGATAAAGATGCTTGTGTATATGCAAGTGTTCTTAGTCCACACCTCTGATGCTTGTGTTAGTAAAATATAATTGGATAGGGTATGTACACTGATCTTGATATTATGTTCTCCACATTGTTCTGCAACTCTTAAGATACAGAATCCTTTCATTTAGTATGGCACTATGTAAATGACAAATATTTTTCATATATCTGTTAAACAAGAAGGTGCACTATACATTATGACATTCAGCACATAAAAACTAAGTATTTTGCCCACTGCTGCTGCTGTACTTTGCCCACTGCTGCTGCTGTACTTTGCTGCTGCTGCTGTTTATGGTTTATCATGTATTTTGCTGCTGCTGCTGTACAGAAACAATATGCTGGAATATGATGAATAGTAATTCCATATACTAGTCATCAACCCGTGCGGCAGCACGGGCTAGTATGCTCTGAAAGTAAAAAATATGCCCGGGGTATTTGCAATTTTGTTCCAAGACTTCTTACATTAGATGATTGCGAATCTAATTTAGTGACAATTTTCTATTATTGTGCTCTCTGAGCTTCATTATCCTCTTATATGAGATAATTTTGTTATAGTAATATTTTCTTCTTTTCCTTGCCCTAGGTGTAGAAGTTCTCGCTACTCGTAATGTTGCATGCATATGCAAGCCATAGATAATCCATATTGTCAGTGTTGTGTTTAATCCATCTATTATATTGAGATTTACCTAATTTTTCATAGTATGTGGAATATTCAGCATCTATCTATGTCTGATGTCTTGGTCCTTCTTTACCTCTCTTGACTAATAAAAACATCCATGAACTAAGTAGATGCGTCTATATAAAGTTTGGGAAGAAAATGTGTTGTACTATGACTTATTTGGCGATTTCATATTTCACTCAAACAACACTATTTTCAAGAGGCGCTTAATTTGTTCTGTTATTTCAATCTGACGGGATAACCTATGTAGTAGAAACGTTTTTCACATTAAGTGATTTTTTTCATCCATGCATAATATAATTTGTAGTGTTTTTGTGTTTTCTCATCTGTTATGTCCTGTAGAATAATATACATTATTCTCTATTTCTTATCGGGCCTTTAATTGAGACTAATGCCATGGAAAAAAGCAAAAGTTACATGGACAACACAAAAATGGATCATGCATACAATATAGATCTTATCAATTAGTTCAACGGTTTAAGCGTGCTCTCTTGACAATCTAATTTTTCTAGGTCAAACGGTCTATGTAGTTTTAACCGTATCATAATGTAGAAGCTAGACATGAGACTTTTTTATATGTCTTATCAAGAATAGTAGAAAACAGAAACAGGGCACATTGAAAATAGTGAACATGCATGCTCTTCTTCTTACACTCCTAGTTTAACCACTTTGAGTCCAAGTCTACCTAAATCTTATGAAAGAAGAAAACAATTAGTTAGCAAACCTACATGCTTTATGGATGGGAGTTGTAGTAAACTCCTAATTTTAGTCTAGAAGTACTGTTTACGTAATACTTCTGAATCTACAGATGCAGCAGTATCAGCACTTCAATATTTCCTCATACAGCCAGCTTGCTTATTACTAATTTTTATTTCATTTGGATATGG
This sequence comes from Dactylis glomerata, assembly GCA_007115705.1. Classification (NCBI taxonomy): domain Eukaryota; kingdom Viridiplantae; phylum Streptophyta; class Magnoliopsida; order Poales; family Poaceae; genus Dactylis; species Dactylis glomerata. The sequence continues at coordinate 111,129 of QXEO01001502.1, forward strand.
TGACAAATATAAAAGCTTATCCAAAATACATACTATATGGAGATGAACCTATAATGCAAATACTGCAAATATCAGTTAGTATCAAGACATAAGGAAAAATAAACATGATTTCCTAAAGGAAATGAAATTTCCTTCTATAACAAACCCACATACAAAAATATAGAAATGAAATAATTCAACAAATGTATTCCTAGACCATTTTTTCCTTTAATCTCAATCGAATAACATAACTTAGCACTTGAATATTACTAATTAGTCTTGCCTGTAGGTTACACCAACGAAGTGGTATTAGCTTAATTCGTACAAAGACATGGAAAGTATCCAGTACTAAAGAAACAAAGCTCTTCGGATAGAGCATATACAACAGTGGGCTTTAAGTAATAAAGCATCATGATATACCTTGCTCTCAACCATACATAATTTTTTGTAGTGTTTGTATCACAAACCCTTTTACGTGTTGCCATAAAAACTGAAAATCCTTAGTCTGATCACATAATTTCGTAGCAGACTGAACATTCATATAATCTGAAGTAAAAAAGAAAAAAGCACATGAATTATTCTTGAAGTAGAAAAGAAGGTACATATCTTTATCTTCATCCTTAAGATCTCAATCCCCATCAGAGACGTTTTTGTAAATAAAATGCAAATTCCATCACCTCTGCTGTTAGAGCTAAAAATCTCAACGTCAAAAACACCACTAATCAAACGGCTAGCTGCAAGTCAAAAAAATATGTAATGTAGCAATATTATGTCTAGATAGCTATTATGCATATAGGCATAAACAATTCTAAATGAGAAATCTGGGTATTAATGAAGTCCATGGTTAAGGATTTTATCTGAGTCAACTATATAAAGAAATTTCCAGATGTTCTGGTCCAAACAGAAGTATTCAGAACAATACAACTATGAGTAGCGAAGCGATGACCAGAAATAGAGCACCACTTTTATTCTTTGTGTAGAACGTTCCAGTTTAGCTTCTTGCATCAGCATTGTTTGCATCTGATGGAAATAAATCGAAAATTGGATTAGAGTGCGGGAAAAAAAATAACGACAGTTCAATAATCAAGGAACAGTTTAATAATCAAGGAACATCAAAGACTGAGATAAAGAATGTGAGAAGGGACTGATCTTATCGCCTGACGCGTCTTCAATCCTAACAACTCCTTTCAACTGCAAAATCAATATGAAAGCATCCGTTCATTGTAGGTGTGATCACGAACTGGAGTTATAGGTATGGTTGAGATGCCCGACGGCCGTCTATTGTCTCAAGCTGGTAGCTCCGCAGCTCGCTGATTTTGAGGCACTTGAGGCGCCCAAGACGAACGTCCAATATCTAGAGCAGGCAGCTCCGCAGCTCGTCGCCGTTGAGGCGCTGGAGCCGCGCAAGATTAAATGGCGGTAGGACAGCAGCGACCCCGAGATGAGATGCGGACGGCAGCGGCCTTAGCTGCGGCACGAGATCGTGGCAAGGACGCTGTGCGTAAGTTGGATACGATTGTACTTACCTGGCGTACAATGGATGTGTGTAGACTATACCGGTTGTGCATCTCTAGGACTCTAGGCAAACTCGAATAGATAAATGCGATAGATCTGCTTCGGCTAGTTATTGTATCGTGGCCACAAAATTTAGATCGCACGGTTGGTTATAGTGTTTCCTCTAGGATTAACGTGGAGGCTCGTATGGTGCCTCCAATTAGTAAATATAAGATTGAATTTGCTGGAATATGTGAATTGCTGCAGGTTATTTCTAAATGAGTTGCCCATTTCTCCTGAAATGTCGATTTACTTCCGTTTCGGTTGAGAAATGGGCACTCCTAGGTCAAAAAAAACAGCAAAGGTCATGCCGAATTTTTCGGTCGACTCAAGCTTAATTAATTATTGTACTAATTAAATTATTACATATTTTGTATGAAGTGCCGACTTGTCGAGCGGAGACAAAGACGTCGGGGCTGGCCCTTCTCAGCCCATGAGTGTCGAAGAAGAAGCAAGAAAAGCCAACCTAAAGTTTTGGCGGCTTGGCGATGACTTGAGCGGGTCCGATGAGGAGGCCGAAGAAGGTGCGGCCGATGAAGTTGGCGAGGAGGCCGAAGAAGGTGCGGCCGATGAAGTTGACTCGGATCCGGAGTCCGAATATGACTTCGAGGCCGAAGAGGCCGAAGATGGCGACGACGCCGGAAGCAGCAATGGCGACGAGGAGGATGACTTAAGTAGTCATGGTGACGGTGACCGCATGGACGTCAGTGGATCGGACGCCGCCGCTAAGAAGAAGAAGAAGAAGGAAAGGCAGGATCGGACACCGCCGGTACTCGGCACCAAGCTCGAAGAGTTCACGTATGTGAAACCGAGTAGCCAACCCGTGGAGCCTGCGAAGCATGCCGCTGGGTATGGCCTACAGCTCGGGTGCATCGTGCGGGAGAGCATGAGCATCAACCAGAAGAACATAAGAGCTAAGGGCAATACGCGGTTGCGCGAGCTACTCATTGAGAAGCTTCACAACCGGTACAAGTTCCCAGAGCCGTTCAATAACAAGAAGCTCAAAGGGAACAAGGTCAACAAGTTAGCCCTCACGAGGATGAGCACAGCCTTGAGCAGCTGGAAAAGCCGAGTGAAGAAGAGGATTCTCGCCGGCAAAAGTTGGGAGGAGATAAAGAAGGCCGAGCCGATGCTCGACGAAGATGAGTTCATCAAGTTCAAGGATGTCTGCCTCACTCCGGAAGGTATCGAATGGACCGAGTGGGGGAGGCATATGCGGGACCTCAACATAGGTAACCAACGCTGCGGAGGCGGCGGTTACCGAGGAAAGAAGGCCATTTGGGCAAAGGAGGACGCCGAGTATGCCCGTCTAGGGAAAGAGAACCCGTGGCACAAATTCACGGACGAGCAGGTGATGCAGTTTGTCCGTGCCCGCTACTATCTCCACCCCGAACTCAAGGAATTCGTTACCGAGGACGATGATGTGCGGAAGTTCCAGAAAAAGCTGGTAAGGAATTTACCGCGCATCTCCATCGAGTCGATATGCGTTCTAAATTTCTAAATGGCCATCTCTTTCCTTCTCTGCAGAGAATCGAAGAAAGATCTTGTGCTTCAAGTGCGAGCTCGTCCCAGGGGTCGACGGCGGACCCGCGGTGGGACACGCCCTTCAACAGGGCGATAAATGTGATCAAGGGGAGAGCCAAGTCCTTGCCGCCGACTTCAGCTGGCCGTGTGGCCGGCTATGGTACGTACGACAAGGTTGGCGACTTCAAGAAAGAGGACCTCGAGGCAAAGAAACAGAGGAAGGCGGCGGCGGCGGCCGCCGCCGCAAATGAAAGACGCGAAGTTCAAAAGCTCCGGGAGCAGATGCCGGACCTGATCGCCCAGCAAGTGCAACAGAAGATCCGCGAGATCATTCCTGATGAGCTGTGGGAGGGGCTTGCTGCTTGGAATGTGGCAGGTCGACGAGGGGCGCTAGTGGTGCCCAGCATCTCCGGCAGCAACTCTATCCAGCACATGTCGCCGGATGTGGTGACTCCCGATACCACCAACGTCGTGGAGGCGCAGCCGGCGGCCGCTCCGGTGCCCCCTCCCGCCGTCGCCAACACGAACGCGCACCCGGAGGTCGCTCTGGTGACACCACCTCCCGCCGACGCCAACACCGAGCAGCCGATCGCACCGGTGCCTCCTCCCGCCACAGCTAAGGCGCAACAGACGGTGCTTCGTCGTAAGGCATCTTGGCGGGAGAATGATACCGGTGTCTCGACATTAGCCGAGCTCAACGCCATCTCCAAGGTAATGACTCCGGCCAGCACATTTCATTTCCTTTGCCTTTGATGACTATAGCTAGCCAGCGACATCTCACGATATGCATGCAAACTTGTTTTCCCACAGGACACACCTTGCACACTTTTGCATTTCGTGGACGGCGAGCTGAAGGATGTTGCCAAGTGTCGTCGTGGTGAAACAACATATGCCATAGGATGGCTTAAATGGGGGCCGAACTAGATGCTGGAGGATTCGGGAGAGGGGAACGAGCTAAAAAGCACGACAGAAAGAGACACTGATCTACCCAGGTTCGGGGCTCTCGTAAGGAGATAACACCCCTACTCCTGCTCTACTGATTGTATATATGGGTCGATGTAGTACACCACAATGGTGCTTCCAAGCTCTCTGCTAGAGAAGGAAGATGAACTGCTAAGTGTAGGAGTACAGAGTGATCAATCTACCTTCTACCTTCCAACCTTCTTGCAGTGAACCACCTTCCAACCTTTTAACGACCAACCCTTTACCAGGGCTCCCTATGCCACCTTATATAGTGGTGGCCAGGGTTACAACGGTCATACAAGACCACAAGACAAGGGCTACACTCCAAACAGGAGCTGGTGGCGATGGCAGAGACCCTTGACTTCGCCCCTGATTGCTCTCGATGGGACGCCATATCCCTGTACCTTGTACCTCTTGAACTGTGGCCTTACCTCTGTGCGGTAAGCTCATACTTGTGCACAGTGAGGGTAGGTAACCTCCACTGTGCACCCTGCCATCTTACTCTGCTACCATGCTTGGATGTTTTCTTCCTTGATTGTAGGGATGTGACACCTTGGTTGACTTAAGTATCCCGGATATGACCGTTGGCCATACCCAGGACTTATATGCCGGACCAACGACCTACGAGGGTCGGGTAATCCGGCCTCCCCTGCTCCTGCACAACACACCAAATGGTTAGGCCGGCATATCTAAGTATATGCCGGCACACTTTTATAAGTATTCCGGCTATGCCGGCATATCCAAGTATCAGCCGGGATACACATTATATGCCGGCCTGGCCGATGCTCTTATATTCCGGCCAGGCCCTTCCTTGATAACCCGGCATAAAGTCAATCATAGACCTTGTGTCTTTCTACTCTCTTGACCCTACCGGGGTCATCCCCCCGACACTAGTCCCCGAAGCTGCCGAGGTTCCCCAGTCATAACTGTGGAGCCTTGACAGGTTCAACATACCTTTCTTCATTATGCCCCGGCGATCAGATTATATGCCGGCACATCTGCACATATCCCGGCCTCTGTTCCTGTTCCAAAACTTATTCCGGCCGGTCCCGAGGGTATTCCGGACGGAACATATACATCGGGCAATTAATCCGACATATAGACGAGTCTTCCTCGAGAAGCCATGTCTGACAGCTTTGCATCGAAACTTGTAACTGCCCTGCCACCTTGAACGGTCACCCACGATGTGACGGTTCACAGTGCAGCAGTTACTTCTTGCCATCATGGCGTCATGGCACGGTTACAGGAACCGCCGCCCCACTCTGCGCCGCCACGTGGCGCCTCGCCGCAGAAACGGTCGGGGGAGTGGAACACTCCCACGATCCCCACGATCCCCACGACCTTGACCTGGCAGACCTATAAATAGGGCGGCGGGGGTAAACGTATCTTTTTACCCCCCACCACCATCGTCTTCCTCGCCTTCCTCGCCTGCTACTTTGCCTCCTGCGCTCCACCGCCGGTCCGAAGAGCAGCATCGCCGTCGCAGCCGACCTGCTCCCCGCCGACGCCGACGCCCGACGACGCACGGCATCACCTTTGACGACGCCGCCGCCGCTGCCTCTTCTCTCTGCAGCATTGCAGGGAGATTGGATCTTCCTGCACGCTCGCCGCCGCTCCATCGTCGCCGGCCAAGCTCCGGTGAGACCTCCCTCTGTTCTTCCTCTTTCATGCCTTTTACAACTTCGCACCGGTAGCCCCGCTTGCACAGATCTGCCTCGGTTTCAGAGCTAGTTTTCCCTTTGATTCGACTAGCATTGCTAGGCAACGCTCGCAGGTGTTCATCTTTAGGAGTTTTACCCTTATTTGTTTCCTATTTTAACTGCCTCGGTAGATCTTCTATTCCTGCTAACATCTGTGAGAGTGGTATGCCGGAGAGACTAACCTCCCTCTTTTCTCCGGCCTTGATAGGAATAACATCACGGGACTCCGGCTCTCACGCCTTATCCCGGCCACTAAGATGGCATCTTCAAGCATGACGGCTACCTCGGCCTCTGAGGAAGATACCTCGGCCCGAGCTCAAGGACGCTCCGGCTGGGAGGGGTCGGAGGTTACTCCGGCCGAGATATCCTGGGTCACCTCCACCAGGAGAGTCCCGGAGGGCGTAGCATGCCGGCTACCCGCGGGAGAAACTGTGCCGGCACCTGAACCCGGCAAACGCGTCGTCTTCATCGCCCACTTCGAGCGGGGCTTTGGTCTGCCGGCATCGGACTTCTTCCGGGACTTCCTCAACACCTACGACCTGCAACCTCATCATATCCCGGCAAATGCCGTGATGATCCTCTCCGCCTTCGCTGCTTTTTGCGAGGGCTATGCCGGCATAGAGGCCCTTACTCAAGGCTGGGCGAAGTACTTCCAACTGCGGAAGCAAGTCGTCCAAGAGCCGCCCCGGAGCAAGGACGACCCGCCGGAGACGGCCCAGGAAAAGAAGGACCGCCCCATGACCCTCTGCGGCGCGGCCACCATCATGTCCCGAAAGGGCTCAGACTTCCCCAAGGTGGAACTCCTGGAATCTTGCAAGAAGTGGCAGAAAAGCTTCTTCTACGTCAAGAACACCACCGACGAGGATCTGCTCAACCTACCGCCATTTGTGGACGAGCCACCCTTGGCGATGACGAACTGGACCTACAACCCGAAGAACTCGGTGATGCCGGTGAATGCACTTCACCGGGTTAAGGGCGAGCTCCTGGATGCCGGTCTTACTCCTCAAGACCTGGTGGCCTGCTATATAAGCCGGCGCGTCTCCCCTCTGCAGCGCCGGTCGCACAAGATCTGCCAGATGAGCGGGCCAATGGACCCCACCCGGCACTCCACACACGAGCTGACTCCGGCCGACATTCTGCGCCGGATTAAGGATGTCTGCAAGTCCTCTCAGGCCACTTTTGCCTGGGGGCTAGAACCATACAGCCGGGATAGGCCCGCCCCAACGGTAAACCATCTTATCCGATACATAAAGTCCATGTCCGGCACATAGATACTTAAGCCGACACATGTCTATTTGCCGACACATATCATATTGATCCGACATACCTCTTCCACCGGCATATTTCCTTGTCTGAATACTTGACTTTGCTGCTTATACAGAAATTCAGCTTCCAAACCATGGAGAACTCCCGGATCAAGATCGCGGCGGACCGCACCGTTGCGGATGTTGAAGATCCGGATCATTGGGATAAGCTTCCCAGGAGCACCCGTGCTGCAGCTGCCATGGGTAAGGGCTCTTCATCCCAGCATTATACGCAAGACCGGGGTGAGATTGATTCTGACGAGGAGATCCTGCTGTACTATGACCCGATGCCACTTGCGTACGCCTTTCCAGAAACACCTATTGCTTACGAGTTTCCAATGCCGTCCTCAGCTATCCCGGACGATATGGTTATCGACGCCGCCCCTCTGAGCCAGGGACCTCCTTCCACCGGCGGACGTGCCGGCCGAAAGCGAGGTGTGAAGCCCCCGTCCGACATACCTCAGAGGTCGAAAAGGCAGAAGGTCTGCGTGCCCAAACAGAAGAAACAGAGGCCTGTTGCCTCGGGGTAAATTTCCTTTTCTTTGCATTTCCTCCGACATATCTCTTGTTTGTATTACTGACTTGGTGTTTTCTCTCTTTTAGTGCTCCTCTTGAGCCGGAACAAGCTTCTGGATTGAGCGGCGACCCGAAGGTTACCAAGCCCGCTGCCCCTGCTACCTCCGACATTCCCTCTGCCAGTCACACGACCTCCCCGGCGCCGGCATCCTCGCCTGCGCCCGACAAGACCTCCTCCCCGGCGAAGGACGTTCCTCCGCCGGAACAAGATATCTCTGCCCCCGACGTCCACATGGACTCGGGGGCTCAACAGGAAACCTCGGCTCCTGATGTCCACATGGACACAGGAGCCCACCAAGAAGCACCAGACTCCGGCGCGCCCACCAGCGACGCCGGCACAACTGAAGCCGCTGGAGCAGACACCAAGGGTAAAGGCCCTTTAGTGCCGGAAGTCCGGACTATCCCGGATCCTGCCTCTGCTGGCCAAGAAGCACCGGCCGCGCCGGAACAGCCCGCACCCGAGACTCCTTCAGCTGACAAGACCCCAGCACCGGCCAAGACCACTGCACCGGCCAAGTCCACTGCCCGGGCCAAGACCACTGCACCGGCCCAGACCGGCACGTTGAAGATTCAGCCGGCCAAGTCCGGCACACCATCTGCCGCAACTGCTCCTCCTAAGGCAGCGTCCCGGACCAGCTCTGCTCTGGCCCTGCATCTTGGCAGGGCAGCAGCCCGGCCGGGGTACCGGACCAGCTTCTTCGACACCCCAGAACTCGAGGGCCTCGTCCCTCTTGCGACGAAAAGTGATCAGAGCCTCGGCTCTCTTAAGGAGCAGTGCATCAAATGGAACGACGCCAGCAACATGGACACTGCGGACTCAAGGAGCAAGAAGCTGGCCGAAGCCAAGACCAGTGGCGACCCAAGCGACTTCCTGGCAGCGAAGCCCATACCGATCGCCAGCGAGCTCCTCAGCCTCCAGCAAAGACTTCACAAGTTGGCCGATGCCACCAACGTAAGTCCTCTCTATTTACACACATATCCCCAGTCCCCGAAAATGTCGGCTGTCCGGGATATGGACATCCGGGATTTTCTCATAGTCCTTTAGCTAGCTTCTTTTGAATTAACTGCCAACATATGAGCTCGATCCGAGCTTCAAATCCTAGTCACCGAGGGCCGGGATAGGTGCGCAGCACCTGTGCCGGGTCTTTAACAATTTCACATCTCTATTATCTTTCAAATCCTCTTGACCGGGATATAAGCTCGATTCGAGCTTCAAATCCTAGTCACCGAGAGCCGGGATAGGTGCGCAGCACCTGTGCCGGGTCTTTAAAAGAATGATCACTTGATAAAATCTTCACTTTAATTATCATGTCAAATTTCTCTGCTGACATTTCAAATCCCGGCATTTTTGCAGCGCATGAACAACACCCGGGCCGACATGTTCCATGAGTTGGTGTGCGAGCACCGGAAGCTATCTGACGCACACAGCAAGCTTCAGCAGGAGCTGTCCCAGAAAGGTAATCTTTGCCGACATACCGCTATATGCCGGATATCTTTCCTCTCTTTACTTTGCAATACTTCTTCTTACCGACACATAACCTTGTGCCGACATTCTGCAGCTGGCACTGAAAAACAAGTCGCCGCGCTTCTTACGAGGGTGAAAGAGCTTACTGGTATGCCGGATCCTGCTGTTACCCGGATAGCTACTTTATACTTCAAATCCTTTACTCTTTGTCACTGTTTTCTTTCTTCAAATCCTTTTAACTTGAAATCTTTGCAGATGAGAAGGCTGCACTGGAGGCACGCCACCAGGATTGTGTGCCTCGGTGGATGTGGCCAAGCAACTGGACGACCGGGAAGCCGGTCACAAGGCCGAGGTAGAGCAGCTGAAGGGCCGGATCACCGAGCTGCTGGACGAAAAGGAACAGAGGGAGGGCCTACTGAAGAAAACCCACACCCTGCTTGTTACCTCCGAGACTGATGCCGCCAACGCCCACGCTGAACTGGATAGCCTGAAGGAGCAGGCCACCAAATGGGAGGTTACAGTTGCCCAGCTGAATGCCGACCTTGCCCGTAAGCTTCAAATCCTTTCCCCTTTTATCCTTTCCGACATAGTGTAATCTTTTTCGGCATAGCATCTATGCCGACATATTTTCCTTTTGCTAACATTGTTTCTATTCTGCAGGCATGTTTCCCGCTTCCGTCGCTGACGTTGAGAGGGCTTTGCAGTTGGACCGAGAAAACCGGGGTGTTCCGGTTGACTCGCCCAACTGGGACATGTCGGAGCAGCTGCTGGCCCTGCAGTCCCGGAAGGAGGCCATGACCCTTTACACTGAAGAGCTCTTCTACGGCGCCCAGGAGGCATTCTCTGCCCTCTGGCCGGGACAAAGGACTCCCACTGACCCGGTTGACCTCGGCAACGACCTGCAGCTTGCCAAGGTTCGCCTCCGGGAGTGGCGAGATTCCGGCGCGAGGGTTGGAGCTGACGAAGCCCTCACCTACTTCTTGTCTTGGTATGAAAAGGCAGACTTGGAGACTTTGCGCACCGTGCGCGAAGGATCCATCTGGACCACGGATCCGGATCATATCCGTCGCCGCAAGGAGTTGGCCCATAGTTATGTGGACTATGCCGATGTCGTCGTGGTGAAACAACATATGCCATAGGATGGCTTAAATGGGGGCCGAACTAGATGCTGGAGGATTCGGGAGAGGGGAACGAGCTAAAAAGCACGACAGAAAGAGACACTGATCTACCCAGGTTCGGGGCTCTCGTAAGGAGATAACACCCCTACTCCTGCTCTACTGATTGTATATATGGGTCGGTGTAGTACACCACAATGGTGCTTCCAAGCTCTCTGCTAGAGAAGGAAGATGAACTGCTAAGTGTAAGAGTACAGAGTGATCAATCTACCTTCAACCTTCCAACCTTCTTCCAGCTACCAACCTTCCCACGACCAACCCTTTACCAGGGCTCCCTATGCCACCTTATATAGTGGTGGCCAGGGTTACAACGGTCATACAAGACCACAAGACAAGGGCTACACTCCAAACAGGAGCTGGTGGCGATGGCAGAGACCCTTGACTTCGCCCCTGATTGCTCTCGATGGGACGCCATATCCCTGTACCTTGTACCTCTTGAACTGTGGCCTTACCTCTGTGCGGTAAGCTCGTACTTGTGCACAGTGAGGGTAGGTAACCTCCACTGTGCACCCTGCCATCTTACTCTGCTACCATGCTTGGATGTTTTCTTCCTTGATTGTAGGGATGTGACATCTTGGTTGACTTAAGTATCCCGGATATGACCGTTGGCCATACCCAGGATTTATATGCCGGACCAATGACCTACGAGGGTCGGGTAATCCGGCCTCCCCTGCTCCTGCACAACACACCAAATGGTTAGGCCGGCATATCTAAGTATATGCCGGCACACTTTTATAAGTATTCCGGCTATGCCGGCATATCCAAGTATCAGCCGGGATACACATTATATGCCGGCCTGGCCGATGCTCTTATATTCCGGCCAGGCCCTTCCTTGTTAACCCGGCATAAAGTCAATCATAGACCTTGTGTCTTTCTACTCTCTTGACCCTACCGGGGGTCATCCCCCCGACAGCCGACACCGACAAATTCGTCCGGGACATCCGCGAGCCGGAGAAGAATGACGATGCCGGGACATCTGCCGCTGCTGAGGGTTCCGACTCCAGCCAAGACGAAGATGAAGCTGAGGAAGCCGACACTGAAGCTCCGGAACAGGCATCTGCCCCGGGCGGAGGTGATGGCTCCATTCCATCTGCTGGGTCCGGCACACCTGAAGCCGACACTTCCACTGCTACCGCTCCACCTGCCGGCGGCTCTGCTTCTGCCACTGCTCCTTGACTTTGGAGCATAAAAACTTTAAGTTTTATCAGATCCCCGGTATGCCGGGTGCAGATGTAATATACACATTTAATTTCCTTTGGTTTGCTTCCTGAACAAGTTTTAACTTGGTTTGCTTGTTACTAATGCCGGATCATCTTTTGGCTAAGTCACCGAGTTGTTTTCCTGTTTCCTCAATTTCACAACCTTGGCTACTTGTCTACCTTAATTGGCTTTCGACGTATGAGTCTCAAGGTTGCTTCCTCGAACATACAGTACTTTAACTTTGAAACTTAGACTTCAAATCATCCGACACTTCCAATTTTAACTTTAATTTTAACGAAAATGTCGGTTCGCTTGCTTTACATTTCCTTAGCCGTTTTCCATGTGTAGACAATCTCCGGCATCTACTCTTGCTAGCCATGAAGCCGGGTTTCGGACAGCAGCTGAGTCGAAGAGTGGCCTTTGGTGCCGACACATTACTAGGCCGACATAGGAAACATTCAAATAAAGCCAGCCGGCATATAGCAAAAACTGTAAATAAACAACAAATATACCTCGGAGCTAGTTACCCGGCTTCTTCGGGATGCCGGTATTTCATTCATTAGTCTTGTGCCGGCACAACACGCCGGCATACAAAGGAAAATATGGAAATACATACATTGTGTTTCTCAGGAGTAGAAGGGGCGCAGTAGAGCTATGTTCCATGGCCTCTTGGTTTCTTCTCCGGACCTGTCCGCCTTATTCTTCTTGGGGTCCTGCGCATCTATAAGATAATAGGCATCATTATGCAGAACTCTGCTCACAATGAATGGCCCCTCCCATGGAGGAGTTAACTTATGCCGGCCTTCTGTTCCTTGCTTTAGCCGGAGTACTAGATCTCCCTCTTGAAATCTCCTTGGATTTACCTTCTGCGCATGATAGCGTCTGAGGTTCTGCTAATATACTGCTGTTCTTGACAGAGTTATTTCCCTTGCTTCCTCTAGCAGATCAACATCATTTTCTCTGGCTTCTTTAGCCTCTTCCTCAGTATATAGCACTATTCTTGGTGCATCATGTATTACATCTGTTGGAAGCACAGCTTCTGCTCCATACACCAGGAAAAATGGTGTGTAGCCTGTTGATCTATTCGGAGTTGTTCTTAAACTCCACAGCACTGCTGGCAGCTCATCTAGCCAACATCCCGGAGTTTTCTCCAGGGGCTCTATCAGCCGGGGTTTTATGCCGGATAATACTAGCCCATTCGATCTCTCTACTTGGCCATTGGCACAAGGGTGGGCAACCGACGCAACGTCCAGCCGGATTCCCACCTCTTCACAAAATCTGGCAAATGGCCCTTGGGCAAAGTTTGACCCATTGTCAGTGATGATGCTATGAGGAACACCATATCTCAAGATTATATCCTTTAAGAATTTCACTGCTGTGTGACCATCACACTTGCTTATGGGCTTCACTTCAATCCACTTGGTGAACTTGTCCACCATGACCAGGATATGGGTCATTTTCCCTATGGCCGGCTTAAAAGCCCCGACCATATCCAGGCCCCAAACAGCAAAGGGCCAGGTTATTGGGATAGTTTTCAGGGCAGATGCCGGCTGATGAATCTGGTGGGCATATCTTTGACACCCATTACATTTCCGGACCAAGTTTTCTGCCTCTTGCAGTGCCGTTGGCCAATAAAAGCCATGCCGGAATACCTTTGCCACCAATGCCCTGGACGAAGCATGGTGACCACACTCCCCCTGGTGAATTTCCCGGAGCATCTCCAGACCCTCCGCAGCTTCGACACATCTCTGCAATACCCCGGTGGTACTTCTCTTGTATATTTCTTTGTTGATGATGGTATACGCTTTGGATCTCCTTATAACCCGGCGGGCCTCGGTTTCATCCGCCGGCACTTGACCATCCACCATGAAGTTCAAGATAGGACATGCCCATGAGGGCACTTCCCTGACAGTGAACACTGCCTGATCTATTTCCATCATTTCGACCGACACATAATCGATCTCCATGGGCTGCGAAGTCCCCGGGACTGAAGAATCAGTCCCCGGGTATGCCGGAGCAGTCCCCGGGTATACCGGCACAACCTCTTGGCACATTTTACCCTTGCCTTTAGTTTTGCTCCGGAATACTGTACTAACAGCATATGCCGGCCCAGTCCCCGGGACTGAGGAAACAGTCCCCGGGTTATCCGTCTTGGCTCCGGCATCTATCTCCATTGGAACTGCTTCGTCTGGACCTGGCGGGACATAAATGGAGGATGACTCCGGCGAGGGTTTGATCGATGGCTTCCTCAGATGCTCCAGCGAAATGCCGGGTGGGATTGAATCTCGGGAAGACCCCAGCTTGGATAATGCATCGGCTGCATCGTTCTGAGCCCGGAGAATGTGCCGGAACTCACAACCTTCAAAGTAACCACTTAACTGCTGCACTAGGAAACGGTATGATGCCATGTTAGCATCATGCGCTACCCATATGCCGGAACACTGCTGAATCACTAAGTCAGAATCCCCGAAGCACATAATCCGGCGAATTCCTATGTCCTTAGACACCTTCAGGCCATGCACAAGTGCCTCATATTCCGCCACATTATTTGATGCTGCAAAGTGAATCTGCAGGACGTATCTCAGCTGGTCATTCTTTGGTGAACTGAGAACTATGCCGGCACCCAAGCCATGGATTGTCTTGGACCCATCGAAATGCATCCTCCAATAATTGGCATCTGGCAATGGTGGCTCATACTGTATCTCGGCCCAGTCAATAAAGAAATCAGCCAAGACCTGGGACTTGATTGTATCCCTCTTATCGTACTGCGGTGTATATGGTGAAAGCTCTATTGCCCACTTTGCTATCCGGCCGCTGGCATCTTTGTTGCCTATAATTTCCGAGATAGGGGCCTCGGCCACTACCCGGATTGGATGCTCTTGGAAGTAATGCTTGAGCTTCTTAGCCGCCATATAGACACCATAGGTCATCTTCTGATAGTGGGGGTAATTTTGCTTTGAGGTGGAGAGGACTTCACTCAGATAATATACCGGCCTCTGCACGGTTTTGCCTCCTTCCTCTCGCTCTACTACCACCACAGCACTGACAACTCGGTTGGTTGCCGCTATATAGAGCAACATTGGCTCCCGGGGCATCGGAGACGCTAATACCGGCGCTGTTGACAACAATTGTTTCAATTCCTTGAAAGCTGCATCTGCTTGCGTTGTCCAGACAAATGTGTCGGACTTTTTCATCAACTGATATAACGGCAGAGCTTTCTCTCCCAGCCGGCTTATGAAGCGGCTCAGGGATGCGAGGCACCCAGTGAACTTCTGTACTTCCCTCAAATCTGTCGGCGGCTTCATCCTTTCTATGGCACGAATCTTGCCGGGATTCACCTCAATACCCCAGCTGGAAACAAGGAAACCGAGCAACTTGCCCGCCGGCACACCAAAGGTGCACTTAGCCGGATTCAACTTCATCCGGAATCTCCTCAGGTTCCCAAAGGTTTCCCGGAGATCATCTATGAGAGTCTTGCTCTCCTTGGTTTTTATGACGATATCATCGACATATACCTGCACATTTTTATCTATCTGATCGTGCAAACACTTTTGCATACACCTCTGGTAAGTTGCGCCGGCATTTCTTAAACCGAACGGCATAGTGAGATAGCAATAAGCCCCGTACGGGGTAATAAAGGATGTCTTTATTTGATCTGGCTCAAACAAGGGGATCTGGTGGAAACCAGAATAGGCATCTACAAATGATAACAGTTCACATCCGGCTGTGGAATCAATCACTTGATCGATCCGAGGCAGCGGGAATGGATCTTTAGGACATGCCTTGTTCAAGTTGGTGTAATCAACACACATCCGCCATACTTTCACTATGACGGGCTCATCTTTCTTCTTTTCCACCAAAACCGGATTAGACACCCAATCCAGATGAAGTACTTCCTTGATAAAGCCAGAGGCTAAGAGCCTGGCCACTTCCTCCCATATGGCTTTCCTTCTATCGCCGGCATTCCGCCGGAGCGGCTCCTTCACTGGCTTAGCATCGGGTCTCACGTGCAATGCGTGCTCAGCCAGCTCCCTCGGCACACCTTGCAGGTCCGAAGTAGACCATGCAAAGATATCCCGATTCTCACGGAGGAAGCTGATGAGCTCGCTTTCCTATTTGGGATCCAAACTTGCCCCGACGAGGGCATGGCGCTCCGGGAAAACTTCATCCAGAGGCACCTTTTTGACCTCCTTGCCTGCTTGAAAAGTAGCACTGCCACCGGGATTTGCCATGCCCGGCATATATTTGCCGGCCACGACTGTCTCAGCAATCTCCACTGCTCGCTTGAGCCTCTTCCTCTCCTCTGCAATGATCAGAGTCTCGGCCAGATTGGATCCGGCGGTGGCACATGCCATCGAACGCTTGTAATCACCAATGATGGTGATCACCCCATTGGGTCCCGGCATCTTCATCTTCAGATACGCCACATGCGTAGAGGCCATGAATTTTGCCAGTGCCGGTCTACCCAGCAAAGCATGGTAGGGGCTCTCCAGATCAACCACCTCGAACATGAGGTTTTCCACCCTGCAGTTATCCCGGCTGCCAAACATGACATCCATCCGGATCTTGCCCATCGGCGCACACGAAAGTCCCGGCACAATGCCGTGGAACGTGGTCTTGCTTGGTTCCAGCATATTTTCCTTGATTCCCAGCTTCTCCATCGTATCTCGATACATGATGTTGATGCTGCTTCCATTATCAATGAGGACCTTGCTGAATCTTACGTTATTAGCCGGCCCGACGAATGTCGGATCCATCACCAGAGCATATCCGCCGGGATTTGGCATGATCCGGGGATGATCTGCCCTGTCCCAACCAACAGCCTGGTCAGACCAGTACATCAGCTTTGGCACAGCCGACATAACGGCACTCACCTCCAGACTCCGCCGGTACAAGCTCTGCTTGTCTGTTCTCTCGGTCTCAAAGACCATATAGCTCTGATCATACTCCTTGTACTCATTCCGGCCCGCTCCTGGGCCTCCGGCGTTATATTCCGGATTATAGCTCTGGTCAACTTGATTTACGCCGGCATTTCCGGCGTTGCCCTGATTCCCAGGATTAACCGGCCTAGGTGGGACTGCAATTGTATTAGCACCTGTCAACGGCGATGGAGCTGCCGGGACAGAGGGTCTAGCCGGTCCCCAGGGACCTGCACGACCTGCTAATATGTCGTCCAGCCACGAACAGTTCCTTGTCAAATGGTTTGCCGGCTTTCCCGGCTGGAATGTGTGAAACACACAAGGCTTGTCCATGGCAAGACCCACAGTATACTTCGGCCACTGCTTCTTCTGGCCGGCGGCTCCGCCGGCATTCTTGTTGGTCCAGACATTCTTCTTCTGGAACGGCTGTGCTTGCTGCTGCGGCTGCTGCTGAGGCTGTTGATAGTTCTCATATCTCGGACGCTGGCTACTGCCGGCGCCCCCTTGCTCTTCCTCCACAACTGCAACTTGTGCTGCTCCGTACCGATAATCCGGCCGCTCATCTCTCCTCTTATTCCGGTTATCCGGGCGATAGTATTGCCCCGGTCTACCGGCATTGCTGGTGTTCCCCTGGGTTTGCCCCTGTCCTTGTGAATCGAGACTGGGCTGCTTGGGATCTCCCAGAGCATAACTATCAGCGATCTTGATTGTTTCGGCCAGCGTGGCCGGCATTTGCCTCTGAAGCTTTTGCCACAGCATGGTGCCATGCTGGCACCCATGAGCGAACCACATGATGGCCTGCTGCTCATTGATTCCTTCGCAGGAATTGCGCAACGTGCACCACCTGGTCAGATAGTCACGGTCAGTCTCATTCACTCCTTGCCGGCAGTTAGCCAGCTGCTGCGGACGGTTGGGCCTCTTGTATGTACTGGTAAAGTTCGACACAAACTGCTCTTCGAAATCAATCCAGCCGTTGATACTCCCGGCCGGCAAATTATTCAGCCATATCCTGGCTGGATCTTCCAACATCTGCGGCACATATCGTACCGCCCATCTGAGGTTTCCTCCGGCGATGTTCACCGCAGTGGAGTAATCCTCCAACCAATCTTCCGGCTTCGTACTGCCATTATATGTCCTCGCGCCACGCGCGAGCTGGAAGAAGTAAGGCACCGGCTCCCCCATAATCCGGGGTCCAAAACACATAGGGCCCGGAGCTCCTTGTCTCTCCACCAACTCTGATTGGTGGAGCTTGTCCAGCTTGAAACGTGCATCATTGGCTTCCAAGGACCGAGGTCCAAGCCGGGATGCTATTGGGCCTGCGATCATCTGCTGCTGCTGCTCCGGCTGATGCTGCTCACTATGCCGGCCTTGCTGATGCTGCTGCTGATATCCCGCCCTGGCAAGGGCGGAATTGCCGTCATCCTCTCGATGTCCCGGATGGCCTGCACCCTGCTGCTGCGCTGCACCTCCGGCGCCCTGTTGCTGACGCCGGGCTGCACTGTTACTCCGGCCACCACCGGCCGCTGCTGCTTCATGCCCGGCCGGCATACTCTGGCCGGGCTTCTTGCTGCCGACATACTTGTCAGCTTGGCCGACATTCTTCTGCACCATCGCCTGCTTTCCGGCGGCAGCCGGATCGTACACCTGGATCTGCTTGTCCCGGCGGCCAGAGGTCACACTTCCGGCACGCCGGGCGCTAGGATGCGGGGACGAGGCTTGGCCCCTCGACCTCGCGCCGGCACCTCCCGCCGACACAATGTACTGGGATGCCCCGGCACCTGGGTTTGCCTTCTTAAAGGCCTCCTGCTGCTTTGTAGCTTCAGACAAAAGTTGGTTAAGCCGGGCTTGCTGCTCACGCAGTGCTTCGCCGGATAAAGAAGATAAATCCTTAGCTACCTCGGCCGCTGCTCTAAGGTTCTTTACTGGCGAACTATAGACTACCTTAGGCACAGTACTAGTTGCAGTATGACTCTTATCTCTAGCATCTTTTCCTATCTCAGCATTAAGATTTCTGCCTCTAGTTCTAACCTCTTCTATCCGGCTAGGCCGGATTACTACAGGAGTAAAACCATGGGCTGCCTCATACTCACGGAGTTGCCGGTTAAACCGTTCGCGCTCCTGGTTCATGGCCAGGGCCTCGTCGACGAGGGCCTGACGAGATCCCTCCAGGACCTCCCTTGTCTGCTCCGGATCAACGCCGGATCGCACCGGCTCGAGAAGCCGGTCGATGATGGGAAGAAGAACCTCGCCCCTAGCCGGCACACCGGAAGTGCCGGCCAGGTTCTCCGCACGCTCCAACGGAGGACGCGCCGACCTCTTGACCTTCGGCGGCTCCGGAGGAGAAGCTCCGACCGCTGCTGCTTTGCCGGCATCCTCCGCCGGCGGCACGGATGTGCCGGCCATCATCACCTCAGCCGACTCTACTGAGCGAGCGCTACGCCCAGCGTGAGCCAGCCGATGTGACGGAGGATCCGACGCCACCAGCACCTCCTTCCTGCAAATTCTCTCAGTCCCCACGTACACCTCGTGGGAACCGAAAGACATAATCCGGCCATCCCTGGGGAACGGCCGGCCACCGAGACAACCGGCGTTGTCACTGACGAAACTGAGCGAGCCTAGCCTCTGGACGAGGCCAGAGACCACGCGCACTCCCGAAGCTGCTATCACAGACCCCATCCGAATGAAAACTCCGCCCAGCATATCGATCTCATGCCCCACGGTGGGCGCCAAATGTCGTCGTGGTGAAACAACATATGCCATAGGATGGCTTAAATGGGGGCCGAACTAGATGCTGAAGGATTCGGGAGAGGGGAACGAGCTAAAAAGCACGACAGAAAGAGACACTGATCTACCCAGGTTCGGGGCTCTCGTAAGGAGATAACACCCCTACTCCTGCTCTACTGATTGTATATATGGGTCGATGTAGTACACCACAATGGTGCTTCCAACCTCTCTGCTAGAGAAGGAAGATGAACTGCTAAGTGTAGGAGTACAGAGTGATCAATCTACCTTCTACCTTCCAACCTTCTTGCAGTGAACCACCTTCCAACCTTTTAACGACCAACCCTTTACCAGGGCTCCCTATGCCACCTTATATAGTGGTGGCCAGGGTTACAACGGTCATACAAGACCACAAGACAAGGGCTACACTCCAAACAGGAGCTGGTGGCGATGGCAGAGACCCTTGACTTCGCCCCTGATTGCTCTCGATGGGACGCCATATCCCTGTACCTTGTACCTCTTGAACTGTGGCCTTACCTCTGTGCGGTAAGCTCGTACTTGTGCACAGTGAGGGTAGGTAACCTCCACTGTGCACCCTGCCATCTTACTCTGCTACCATGCTTGGATGTTTTCTTCCTTGATTGTAGGGATGTGACACCTTGGTTGACTTAAGTATCCCGGATATGACCGTTGGCCATACCCAGGACTTATATGCCGGACCAACGACCTACGAGGGTCGGGTAATCCGGCCTCCCCTGCTCCTGCACAACACACCAAATGGTTAGGCCGGCATATCTAAGTATATGCCGGCACACTTTTATAAGTATTCCGGCTATGCCGGCATATCCAAGTATCAGCCGGGATACACATTATATGCCGGCCTGGCCGATGCTCTTATATTCCGGCCAGGCCCTTCCTTGATAACCCGGCATAAAGTCAATCATAGACCTTGTGTCTTTCTACTCTCTTGACCCTACCGGGGGTCATCCCCCCGACACCAAGGGCACAATCATTCAGCCAAATAGCACAGTCATGCATCACAAGGAGATGGTCTCAGCGGTGTTCAAGGTCCGGCTGGCTCGGGTGTTGCCGGGATGCGAAGACATTGACCCCCCAACCCAACCTCAAGGCGCCGATGAACATAAGACCCTTGCGGGTTGCTTCGGCTGGGTCTTGACATGGCCGAAGACCCAGATTCGGCTTGTGAAGGAACAACAAGTTACTCAGCCTCCGCCACGCATGGAAAAAGTTACTGAGCCGACGCCATGTTCGGCACCAGTTACTGAGCCGGCGCCGCCACGTATGGCGCCACTGCCTCGGCGGCCAAAACAAGTTGTCTCCGCCAACACCTCCCGTCACCAGAAGTTGTTGGCCGCCGCTTTACCGCAGCCACCATCAGCACCACATGGCAAGGCCGTCGCTGCATCATACCCAGTACTGGTTGAGGACATCAACGATGATGATGATGACAACCCAGATGACTGGCTCAACACCGGCGCCACCGACTCTTTGTTCATGCCACACATGGAAGAACCCTACCGTGTCCATGAAGATCAAAATGCTCGCACCAAAGCATGCACGCGTTTGGACTTCCATGGTGCCCTCGAGGAGACGCCTCCGGATGCTGGCGCCGCTGATCCTAAAGTCAATACGGGAAATATTTTTAGCCCCAACACACTCCATAAGGTGGTGACCGGCGGTGATCAGTTGGCAACCGACTGTGGTGAGCAGTTGGAAACCGGTGGTCCCATCCAGAAGAAGCACCACCGGAAGAGGACCAAGAAGGATAAGCCGTCTGCGAGCCAGCAGCCGATCGGTCCGAAGAGGCCCAGGGTTCACGACGACCCGATGTCACAACCCGCTAAGGGCACCTTGCAGGGCATAATTCATGAAGCTGGAAAACCGATTATGACTGAGGAGCAGGTCGCCCACGCGAGTGGAGCGATGGTGAGCCTTATGCACGGTATTCTGTTTCTGGAGGAGGGCCTTCTTAAGGAAACAAATCCATCGTACCCCGTTTACACGGTGAAGGTTCCAGCGGACGTGGGCTTCGTCGATGATCACCCCGCGGATATCTTCTTCATATCGTACGAGGACGTCTTCAAGCTTTTCAACGCCAAACGGCTGGACTATAACTTGGTCCGCCTATACGCGCTCCAGCGGGCGATGAAGGTCAATAGAGAGGAGAACCCTGGCATCGCGATAACAGACCCCTACTACATGCGTGAAGGCATGTTGATGAATCCAGCGAACCATTCCAGAGCAAAGGAGTACCTCCAAAAGTTCCTGCTGGACAACAAGAGTACAAAAGACATTCTTCTTCCTTACTTTCCCGAGTAAGTGCACACTCACTCGGCCGCCGTAATAACTTGTCATTTCTTAGCTCCTTTTCCAACATTCTTTCGTTTCAACTATTTTGCGCAGAGACATATACTGCACATTGATCCTCGTTACCCCGAGGTACTCGGTAGCCGTCTACTTAGACTCGGGGAGTGAGGCAAAGACAAAAAACTACGCCTACATCAAGGGTGTTCTAGATGATGCTCTCGAGGGATACGCCAGGAAGGGAGGCGACTTCAGGAAGGGGGCGGAAAATGTCAAGGATGGCAGACACATGTTCAAGCACGTAATCAAGTTCCCCTGCATCAAGCAGCCGCCTAATAGTGTCAAGGAGGCCTTCTACGCCCTCCATCACATGTGGGTGATCATCCAGAACGAACACAGGCTTACGACGCCAGCTAGTGTCCGAGGATGGGCCGAAGAGCATGCAAGGATCGAGGACGCTGAACTTAGGGACGACTTCTTCCGCATCCAGAATCAGATTGCGACTATCTTGCAAGAAGATGTCATCACAAGGGGCGGAACCTTGTCCTACGCTAGACCGTTGGCTAAGCGCGAGATCGAAGACCGGCTCCGGAAACAGCGTGACACTAGGACATGGACAACGAAAGATTGCTACAAACCATTCCCGGAGCCATGTCAACCAAAGTCTTCATGATTCTTCCTAGTCGTTTTCGCGTGTATGTCAATCGTGTGTGCTTGAGTCATAAACTTTACCGTATCTGCAACTCATTCCGGTGTGTGTATGTGTGTGAGGTGTAAACTTATAACTTGCCTTAGTCGAAAGCATCGTTGTTGGACTTATTTACTTTTGTATGCGGGATACTTATATATAACTCTTTTCTTAGCTCGAGTACTTTCCTTTGTCGACATGCATGTGAATCCTTTCATTCTTTCGGTTGCATATGATATATGGCTTTGTTGACATATGTAACTCTTTTCTTATAGCTTGAATACTATATATATGGCTTTGTCTACACAGAGATGCCGAGATGCTACGTGGTGTACAAAGGATGGGTACCAGGAGTGTACGATGAGTGGGAGGATTGCCAGAAGCAAGTGAACAAGTTCAGTGGCAACTCCTACAAGGGGTATCCAATGAGAGAGCTAGCGGAAGCTAGGTGGAGGATCCACCTCCTAGGAGAGCGGAGAAACAACAACCGGATGAAGACCTTGATGATCGTGCTCCCGGTCTTGCTCACCATTGCGGGTGTAGTCTACTCGGTCTTTGGGTGAGATGTGTAGTGTGTGTAATGTGTAATGTGTGTAATGCATGGACTTGGGCTATATATGCTCTAACACTTCTAATATTCGGGAACTTTGTCACTATTATGGATCTAATTGTTTGTGATGATGATATATTTGTTTTATACTGCATGCTGTGTATTCTGCAGTTATATTGTATACCTATATATATTCTTGTGCATTGCTGTGTATAAATACCAGAAAATATCAGTTTTTTTGGACCTGTACGAAATATCAGTGGCGCATATTATAGGTGTTTAGTGGCGCATTATGTATTGGTGGCGCATATAGCAATATGCGCCACGCATAAGACACTAATGGCGCATATGCTATATGCGCCACCAATATTCAACATATGCGTGGCGCATATTGACATGCGCCACCAATAAACTGTTATTACTGGCGTGGCAGTGGTGGCGCATCCCATATGCGCCATGCATATGCCAAAATGGTGCGCCACCAATAGGCTTTTTTCCACTAGTGGGATTGGAGCCGGCCCATTTCCAAGGGCCAATTCCCTTTCCCCCTAGCCCCCGAGTTTTGGGGCAGCTGGAATAACAGCTGGCTTGAAACTAGCCCGTTCGCATATGGCGCCAACGTCACATGAGGGCAGCTCTAGCTTCGAACCTCCTTGATGTGGCTACTCAGCCTAAACATTGAAAAGACTATAATCATCGACCATTTGCTGGTCTGCCTTAGCCTGGTTCCCTCAACTTTTTTGTCTCCCTTGGGCTGGTAGCCGAATGCCAGCCTAGGGTGGGAGCATGCCGCAGGGTGAGAAGTAGTACTTCGGTTTGTTGGGCACCCGGCTCGAGCTAGCCAATGCATGGATAACGAACACTGCCTTCAACGCTTAGTCGAGCGACTCTTTTATCGTTTGCGGCTTTCCCCTGCGGCTTTCCTTCGTATGTGGTCTGCCGGCTCCTATCCACCTGGCTTCGCAGGGCCGGGGGATGGAGGTTGGGCTCGAGACTTGCTCCGTACGTAGCACTCATCCGGCTGATGGGAAATCGATCGTTTTTAGGGCAGCCGGCTGTTGCTCGGTGCCCGGAGCCGATTGCCGGTCAAGTGAATAACGCAGGAAAAAACATACACGAAGTGTTTTTCTCGGAGCCGACCGTAACTAGCCGTTCTGTTATTCTTTATTCATTAACAAGTTTTCGGGGTACAAGCTTTTGCCTTAGCAGAAGAAAGGTCTTAGGAGGTTGACATTCCAGGGACGCTCCGTCTCCTTGTCAGAATTATCTGCCTTGTTCTTCTTGGGCTCTTGTGCGTCAATGAGGTAGTACGCCCCATTTCCTAGCACCCGGCTGACAATGAATGGTCCCTCCCAGGGAGAGGACAGCTTGTGCATGCCTTTGGTGTTTTGGATCAGCCGGAGTACGAGATCTCCTTCATGAAACGCGAGCAGACGGATCTTCCGGCTGTGGTATCGTCGCAGCTGCTGCTGATAGAGCACTAATCTGGCCAAGGCCTGCTCTCGTGCCTCCTCAAGGAGGTCGACACCATCTTCACGGGCTTCTTTTGCTTGCTTTTCTGTGTACTGGACAACTCTGGGCGCATCAAACTCGATGTCGGTGGGCAACACTGCCTCTGCCTCGTAGACCAGAAAGAAAGGGGAGAAGCCGACAGAGCGGTTGGGGGTGGTGCGTAGGCTCCAAAGTACTGAGGGTAGCTCTTTGACCCAGCAGCCGGCTGAGCGCTCGAGGGGCTCGCAGTCTTGGTTTGATGCCGGCCAAAATCAGCCCATTTGCCTTCTCCACTTGCCCGTTGGTCTGAGGATGCGCCACTGACGCCAGGTCCAGCCGGATGCCCTTCTGGCCGCAGTATTCTGTGAAGACTCCCTTTGAAAAGTTTGTCCCGTTGTCAGTGATGATGCTGTGGGGAACTCCATATCTTGTGATGATCTCGTTGAAGAACTTGATGGTGGACGAGTGATACGTCTCCAACGTATCTATAATTTTTGATGCTCCATGCTTGTTTTTACACCATTTGCCTACTGTTTCGTTACACTTCGTGGCACTTTTATTCATTTTCCGGAACTAACCTATTAACAAGTCGCCACAGTGCCAGTTCCCTATTTTCTTCTGTTTTTGTGTTTCAGAAGTGATACACAGGAAATATTCTCGGAATTGGACGAAACAAGTTCCTGAAGTATTATTTTGCCCGGAAGCTTCCAGATATCCGAAGAGGCAAAGGAGAGGGGCCACAGGCCAGCCTCACACTAGGCCGGCGTGGCCCAGGCCCTGGCCGCGCCGCCTAGGTGTGAGGAGGCCTGGGGCCACTCCTGACGACGCCCCTTTGCCTATAAGAAGCGTCGGGACGGAAAACCTTAGGGGAGTCGGCAATTTTCCAGAAAGAGTTCCGTAGTTCCGCTGCCACCACCGACGAATTTCAAGGGACAGAAGTCTCTCCCATGATGTGATCTTTATGTGATCGTGAGCTTTGTATCATGTTGAATAAGTAGATGTTACTCTTCTTCATTATGTGTACTCTAGTGTGTTATTAAAGTAATCTATTCCTCCTGCCATGGTGTAACGGTGACAGTGCGTGCATCATGGTGGTACTTGGTCTAGGCTACGATTGTGATCTCTTATGGATTATGAGAATAATTATCACTATGATAGTATTGAAGTGATCTATTCCTCCTTTCATGGTGTAATGTTGACAGTGTGTGCACCGTGTTAGTACTTGGTCTAAGTTGCAATAATATCTATCTTGAGTTGTGATTTGATTTGGATATTTCTATGAGTGGTGTTTGTCAAGTACTTGATGAACTTTGAGGAGTGCTTCGTAGCCCTACGCAATGATTAGTGTTATTCAATAGGAGAGTAATTCAGAGTACCATAGTGAAGAGAAGTTATTTATTTGTTCAATTATGTTATATTTGTTGGGAGTGTGTCCACTAGTGAAAGTATGATCCCTAGGCCTTGTTTCCAAGCTTTGCACACCGTTTACTTGCTGTTTTGTTACATGTTTGCTCGCAGCGATATTTATTTCAAATCATATTTACTACTCATAATCATCACTACTACTTGTATTTCACTATCTCTTCGCCGAACTAGTGCACCTATACATCTGACAAGTGTATTGGGTGTGTTG
Source organism: Dactylis glomerata (assembly GCA_007115705.1). Taxonomy (NCBI): domain Eukaryota; kingdom Viridiplantae; phylum Streptophyta; class Magnoliopsida; order Poales; family Poaceae; genus Dactylis; species Dactylis glomerata. The sequence goes on from QXEO01001502.1 coordinate 136,896, forward strand.
GGGACACAAGAGACTTTCTGTATCGTAATTGCAGGGTTGCTTGAGAGGGATAGCTTTGACCTCTTCCTCCCTGAGTTCGATAAACCTTGGGTGATCCACTTAAGGGAAACTTGTTGCTGTTCTACAAACCTCTGCACTTGGAGGCCCAACACTGTCTACAAGAACAGACGCGTGCGTAGACATCAACGAGCCATCTAGTTTTTTGATTGGCTTTGCTTCGATCCACTTGGTGAACTTGTCCACTGCGACCAGCAGATGCGTCAAGCCCCCGGGCGCTGTTTTGAATGGCCCCACCATGTCTAGGCCCCAGACAGTGAACGGCCAGGTGAGCGGGATGGTCTTGAGGGCTGCCGCTGGAGTGTTCCGATGCTTGGAGAAACACTGGCAGCCATTGCAGTCCTTCACCAGTTGTTCTGCGTCCTTCTGGGCCGTTGGCCAATAGAAACCGTGGTGGAAAGCCTTAGCCACCAAAGCTCTGGAAGATGTGTGATGCCCACACTCCCCTTGATGTATCTCTCTCAGCAACTCTAGCCCTTCCTCCGGCTCGATGCACTTCTGGAAGATCCCTGACACGCTGCGCTTGTACAGCTCGCTGTTTATGATGGCGTATGCTTGCGCGCGACGTTGGAGTCACCTGGTTTCTGCTTCGTCTTGTGGCAAGTCCCCAGTGATGAGGTAGTTGGAGAACGGCTCCGCCCAGGATGGTATCTCTCGTATGTGGAAGACACTGGCGACCAGGGGATCAGCAGCCCCCGGGTTCGTCATCGTGCCGGCTTTGTCTGGTTGGCCAGCTGTGGGGGCCGGCCTGGAGACGGCAGCCCCCGAGTCCTTTGTCGAGCCGGCCGCACTGGGCTGGCCAGCTGCTTCCTTCAGCCCCGAGGCGGCAGCCCTCGAGTCTGGTAGCGGCACCTAAGCCGGAGCAGGGTCTTCGGGCACGTAGATGGAGGTGGATTCCGGCGAAGGCTTGATGGATGGCTTGCGGATGATCTCCAATGGCACCCAGCCGGGATATCTTGCTTGGTGGAACTGATCTTGGACAGCCGGTCTGCTTCGTTGTTGTTTGCCCTAGGGACGTGATGGAACTCGCAGCCCTCGAAGAATCCGCAGAGCCGTTGCACGTAGAAGCGATAGGAGGCCATGTTGGCGTCCTTGGCGTCCCATTCCCCAGAGACCTGGTGCACCACCAGGTCGGAGTCTCCAAAACAGAGGATCCTCCGAATGCCAATCTCCTTGGCCAGCTTGAGCCCATGCACCAGGGCCTCGTATTCTGCGACGTTGTTCGACGCGCGGAAGTGCATCTGCAGTACGTACTACAGCTTGTCTCCCTTAAGAGAGGTGAGGACGACACCGGCTCCAAGCCCCGAGCATCTTGGAGCCATCGAAGTTCATGCGCCAGTATGCTGAGTCTGGAGTCGGCGGCAAGTACTGGTGCTCTCCCAATCAGCGAAGAAGTCTGCTATGATCTGGGACTTGATCGTCGTCCTGGGATTGTACTGAATGGTATGAGCAGCAAGCTCAATCGCCCATTTGCCACCCTGCAGTTGCATCCTTGCACCCTATGATCTCTGAGAGTGGAGTGGTGCTCACCACCGTGATAGGGTGCTCCTCGAAAGTAGTGCTTCAGCTTCCTGGCTGCCATGTACACGCCGTACGCGACCTTCTGGTAGTGCGGGTAGTTCTGCTTGGAGAGAGTGAGCACCTCACTCAAGTAGTACATCGGGCGCTGAACCGGTTAGCTCCTTGCCTTCCTCGGTGCGCTCCACCGTGATCACAACACTGATGACTCGCGGAGTAGCTGCGATGTAGAGCAGCATTGGCTTCCCACTGAGCTGGCGCTGCCAAGATTGGCGCGGTAGACAAGGCTCGCTTGAGATTGTTGAAGGCATCATCAGCGCGCTGGGACCAAACGAAATGGTCCATCTTCTTCATCAGCTGGTATAGCGGCATGGCTTTCTCCCCGAGCCGGCTGACAAACCGGCTGAGCGAGGCCAAGCATCCAGCAAACTTCTGCACATCTCTGAGCTAGGTGGGCGGCTCTAGGGACTCGATGGCTTTTATCTTCGAGGGGTTTAGCCTCGATCCCTCGCTGGGAAACGATATACCTAGGAGCTATCTAGCCGGCATGCCAAGGTGCACTTCTCATGATTGAGCTTCATGCGATAGCGCCGCATGTTGGCAAAGGTCTCCTTGAGATCGTCAAGGAGCGTGCCGCTCTGCTTAGTCTTCACCACCACGTAGTCCACGTAAGCGTGTACGTTCCGCCCAATCTGCCCTTGCAACATCGCTGCATGGTTCGCTGGTAAGTAGGTCTAGCGTTCTTCAAGCCGAATGGCATGGTGACATAGCAGTAAGCTCCATATGGGGTGATGAAGGATGTCTTGATCTGATCCGGCTGGTAGAGCGGGATCGGTCATAGCCTGAATAGGCGTCCAGGAAGGATAGCAGGTCACAACTGGCTATGGAATCGATCACCTGGTCGATGCGCGGCAGCGCAAAGGGATCCTTAGGGCAAGCCTTGTTGAGGCTGGTGTAGTCAATACACATGCGCCAAGTGTTGTTCTTCTTCAGGACCAAGACTCGGTTCACCAGCCAGTCAGGGGTAGAATACCTCCATGATGAAGTCGGCTGCGAGGAGCCAGGCAATCTCCTCACCGATGGCTTTCCTTTTCTCTTCTGCAAAGCGCCGCAGCGGTTGCTGACCGTCTTGGCATCCGCCGGACATTGAGTGAGTGCTCAGCTTCCCTCGGCACACCTGGCATGTCTTTTGGAGACCATGCGAAGATGTCCCGATTCTCACGGAGGAAGCTGGTGAGCGCGCTTTCCTATTTAGTAGAAGGCCGGCGCCGATGATGACAAATTTGGAGGGATCGCTCTCGTCCAACAGGATCTTCTTGGTGTCGTTGGCCGGCTTGAACTGCTCCACCGGCGACTGGCGAGCCGGCACATCTTGCTGGGTTAGCTCCACGCAATAGAGGAGTTGCCGCTTCTCCTCGGCGATGACCAATGCTTCCGCCATGCGAGCTCTCCTTGGCGCACGCTAGCGACTTCTTGAAGCTTCCCGAAACTATAATCACGCCCCTGGGCCCTGGGAGCTTCATCTTCAGATAGGCGTAGCGCGGCACCGCCATGAACTTGGCCAGGGCTGGACGGCCTGCATGGTAAGGACTGCTGATGTCCACCACCTCGAACCAGATGGGCTCACGGCGGCTATTACCCTTCTCCCTGAAGAGAACTTCCAGCTACACCCTACCCATAGGGGTGCACGAATGCCCAGGCACGATGCCATGGAAGGTGAGCCGGCTCGGTTTCAGCTGAGCAAGCGGGATGCCCAGGTTCTCCATTGAACTTCGGTAAAGAAGGTTGATGTTGCTGCCGCCGTCGATGAGCACGCGGGAGAACCAACATGGGTGCGTATCAGACCATATGACGGGGTCTAGGACCAGAGCATATTCTCCAGGGCTGGGCATCAGTTGCGGATGGTCACCTCCGCCTCGTGCCAAAGGTCGTTCCTTTTGTCTTTGCCCGGGGTAGTAAAGATGTGATATTGCTCAACATCCGCCGGAAAGTCATCCTCGCCTTGATCCGGATCGTCGGCAGCCGGCTGAAAGTGTAGATGGTCTAACCTAGAGGGGGGGGGGTGAATAGGTTTCTACAAATTTTACTTTTTCTTTTCACTAGTTTTAGGCTTTGCGGAATATAAGTGTGAGCCTAACAAATAGGTGAACAACCTATATGATGCTATGCAAAGTACTTCAAGCACGAAGGCTATCACAAAGGTAAAAACACAAGTAAAGGAACTCGGATAGAAATAACCGAGGCACACGGAGACGAAGATGTATCCCGATGTTCACTCTCTTGGGAGAGAGCTAGTCACCGTTGGAGAGGTGTGAATCCCCACGAAGGGTACTCAAGCGCCACGAAGGCTCACCTCTTCTCCTTGAGCCTCCTCCACGAAGTAGGAGCCCAATCACTTGTGGTAGACCTTAGGGTGGTCTCCAAACCCTCACAAACTTTCCCGAAGCAAATCCATAACCCGGAAGCTTCCGGGCGACCTAGCACGCCTAGGGTTTCCCCACAAACCCAAGAGTAACAAGCTACTTGATGAACTTGAGGAGGAATCACTTTTGGCTTGGTGGAAATGTAGATCGAGACCTCCTCTCTCGATTCCCCAAAGGAATTAGGGTTTGGTTGGGGGGAATGACAGAACTCAAGGAAATGTGGAGCTCAACAATGGAGGAGAGAGAAAGTGAGGAACTAGAGCTCTTTTTCGTGCAAAGGTGTCCCTTGGAGAAGAAGGGGGGGCTTATAAAGGCCCCCCGAAATGTGACCGTTGCGACAAAAACATGTCACTCCGGAGTGGCCCGGAGCAGCTCCGGCCACTGCTCCGGCCTGACCCGGAGCAGCTCTGGCAAGTGCTCTGGAGCAGAGTGGAAGCACGCCAGCTTCACTGCTCTGCCCGGAGTACGGTCCGGAGCTGCTCCGGCCTGGCCCGGAACAGCTCTGGGGGGTACTCCGGAGCAAGGCAGGAAGCCTGGCAGCTTCACTGCCCCGCCCGGAGTACGGCCCGGAGCTGCTCCGGCCCCTGCTCCGGCTGCGGCAGAAAGGCACAGGGACAAGGCATACATGATTCTTCGACTCGACAAGAGGTGGAAAAACTATAGGAAAAAGATTATCCTCAGCAAGTTCATCATAAGCCCCTCTTAATAGTGCGGCATACCTACGACTCAAAAACAAACCGGAAAAGGAGTAAGCCGACTCTTTTCTTCTTTTTGAATTGGGGGGTCACCTTCCTTTCACCATCATGAACACAAGGGACTAAATCTGAGAAACAAACTTGAAGATTATATTAGTACCATAAGTAAGTGTCATCATCACCAAAATAAATATAAGGGCAAAATGCCCTTACAATCTCCCCCTTTTTGGTGTACGATGACAACTAGGATTAGAGTTCTCAAGATGTAGAAATTAGAGCACACTCCCCTAGCTCACAAAACTCTTATGCCGAGATATAATAACAACAATAGTAAAGACATGGCATAATGACAATTAAAGGATAGCATGGAGATAGAATAAAAAAACATCACCATGCATAGATAAGGCTGTCCACACATAACATCGAAGAGCCACACGGAGGTCCAACATAAAACCAAATCCAGCAATCGAGTACACAAGTCAATTAAGCACGAACTGTCGGTGTTCTGGATACCGGGGTTCCCGGTCCACCTGCTCCTGGGCCCCGTCATCGGCCCATCGTCAGCCCAGGGGAGAATCAACAATCTTCGCTACGGAGAAGACCCTCACGAGGAGGCGCCTCGTGAGGAGAACGACGACAGAAACCGCTAAGGACAGAAGACCTCCTCACGAGCCCTGCTGGTGAGGAGAGGAGGTACGCCCACGTCATCCTAGCACGTTTCCGTGCGGGGCAAGAAGCTGGCGGGCAGAAGACCACGTACCGCCCACGCTACCCCCGACAGGGAGGAGACCAACTTTCTCTGTGCCTGCCCAAAGCGGCACAGTGGCAGTTGGCCACCCCCCTAAATATAGCATGGACAGTGCAGGGCGCCAGAGGAGGACGTCAGCCTCCTCCACCCACTCCTGTGGACCGGCGCCGCTACCCTACGAAGACCAAGTCTACAGAAGAACATAGTCTACACAGCTGTCCCCTCCTTGGCCGTGTGTGGCAACCCCTTCCCCAAGAAGATAAGGGGAAGGAGGACCTTGGCGCTATAAAGGAGGAGAGGCCACCCTTAGAGGGGGCCGGTCTAATCTGATCCTCATCTTCTTCGAGCTGCTAGTTGGGCACGCAGTTCTTCAACCTCTGGCCAACTAGAGCTTTGTAACCAAGGCCTTGTACTCCTCGCGAGGTGTCGCGTCGCAATACAAGAAGGCAGGACGTAGGGGTTTTACCTCACCACAGAGGGCCCTGAACCTGGGTAAAGCTCGGTCTCCTCTCTGCAGTGCGTTGCGCGTCCCACAATCGAGGCTTCCGTCGCCGTGTTTCGTTGCGATCCAAGATCTCACACGTTCAGCCCCTGCGTTCGAATCCTTGGGTCCGTCGTGTGGTACCCCGTGTTCTTGCGACACGAAATCCATCGACACGAATAAACACAAAATATGTGACTTGTGGCTCACATGAAATCCAACTAAAAGGAGAACTCTACTTCCTTCTCCCCCTTTGGCACCGAAGCACCAAAAAGGAGAAAAGAGAGTAGACAAGGCAGCAAAAACATCAGTCATCATGAGTCGAACCACGTGCTTCACCACCATGAGGACCACCTTGAGGATCAACATTAGAGCCACCAACTCCGCCGGGAGCAAAAGCTGAAGCACCACCAAAACCAACATCAGAACCACCTCCATAGCCACCATCAAAGAAGGAGAACCAATCAGCATCGGGGACATCGGGTATCGGAATATCAACAAAGGCAGAGGGAGCCAACTCAGGAGGATCCGCCTCAGAAGTGAGACCCTGAGCTCTGCGATCAGCATTCTGAAGGCGACGCCCTTCCTTGGCAAACTCTCTGGCATCATGACTATAGGCACGGGCATCACGGCAAGTGGTAAACAAACTCCGAAAGAAGGCGCCTACTCCCCCTCTCTGTGGGGGAGCTGAAACACGCGGTCCAGTGGAGGGACCGGCCTGAGACAGAGGATCATGGCGCCTCTTGCTGCCATGCTCAAGGGGCCGAGAAACACCAGACGGACGAGGGGGGGCTGAACAGAAGCAGCATACTCAGGAGGAATGGGCCCCGGCACAACAGTGGGGGTGTGAAGCTCATGAGAGACCAACCGGCGTCCAGACATAATATCATCCCAATGCTCGCTAGCAGCAGACATGAAGAACCGGTGAAGATAAGGAGCATAAGCAGGCGACCGTCTCTCAAAAACTCCATTGTGAATCTCCTGCCAAATAAATCAATACCATCAACGGGGCGAATGTTGTTAGGATGAGCAAGGCGCATGACGTTGACCATGTGGCCTGGAATAGCAGAGTAGTCTCCCGCCTTCTGACAGATAGTATCCTTAAGCATAAGCAAGCTGGCGATAAGCGGGATACATAGTGCCTATCATACCCGGCTTGCTCCTCTTATCAGCGGGGTAGCAAAACATGAGATCTTCCTTAGGAGCAATAAGCTGAGCATGCATATTCTCATGCTCAAACCAGCTAGAACCGCCGAGAGCAGTAACAAAGGCTAACTTGGTGCTTGAGATCTTGTGATTTCCACACATCCAAGTAATATCCACGGGCCCACTCTTGTGGTAGTAGACGGTGCAATAAAATTGTTGCACAAGCTCAGGACAATAGTCTTGGTTGAAACAGGCAAGGCTCCAAAGACCCTGTCGGGGGGATGACCCCCGGTAGGGTCAAGAGGCTAGAAAGATACAAGGACTATGATTGGCTTTATGCCGGTTGACCAAGAAAGGGTCTGGCCGGGATATAAGGGCATAGGCTGGGCCGGGGTATATGCGTATCCCGGCTGATACTTGGATATGCCGGATTAACCGGAATACTGACTGAGGAGTGCCGGCATATACTCAGATATGCCGGCCTATCTAT